>VDFB02030044.1:0-121764 GCA_007258455.2 Sequoia sempervirens | reverse complement strand
CACTTGATCTTCAACCTATAAACCTGTAAAAACACATCAAAGAGGAGAAAAAATTGTTTATTGTTAGATGAATAGGGATTTTCCTTTGTCAAACCCCATTTAGGTAATTAAACCTTATGATGAAATAATGAAATAGAAGCATGAAACATGAAATGATGATACCTTGGAAGATGTCTTGGAATGTAAATCTATAAAATAACATGAAGTGGCCATGTAGAATGTAGATCTTGAATTTGAATTAGATGTGAAACAATGCTCACAAATGGATCTTCAATACTAAATGAACAACATTAGCTCAACAACATGGTTGATGCTCTATGCCTTTGACAAGATGATATCACCTTGAATTGCTGCAATAAAAATCTGATAATTTTCCTTTGAATTCTTTTGAAATGCTCTATAATTCTCTTGTGAATGTACTCTTGATTGCTTGAAATCTTCTCTAGGTTGCTTAGATGAAACTATGTGAATTAACCTTATATCTATACTAAATATAAGGTTTAACCCTAAAATTCAAATAATCCAAGTTGACATTAGATCTAGGATTCAAAATCATTAAAATAATGCCACAAATAAATTCAAAAAGAGTTGTCCTAAGTAAGGAGGACTCATTCACCTTTAGTGGTGAATGGGTCCTAGCACAATTTTCTAGGACCAAGCTTCGTGGAGGTGAAATAACATCAAAAAAACACCTCAAACATTCCAAAAAGGGGTGTCCTAGTGTAATGACTAAAGAAGGTCCCCTTAACGTGGCCTTGATTTAGTGTTGTAATATGCCTAACATATTCACATTAGGTCCTGGGCCCTTGTGAACTAAATGAACATCAATGGTACCTTGTTTAAGTGTTGTGAAGTGTTGTAACATACTTTCACACTTTTATAAGGTCTTATTAATGAAATAAACCTAATAAAACTTTTTTTTACTTTAATCTTGCCTTATTTTAAAGTGTAGTAAAGTGTTCTAAAACACTTTCACACTTTTCTAGGTTTTCATTAATAATTGGGATTTTTTATGCTTTAGTTTTCCCTATTTTACATCCACAAGCCTCATTTATGTGTATTTTCAAGGATAATCTCAATCAAACCATTTTAAAACATCAAAATCTTGAAAACCCACCTCAAAAAGCTAAGGTGGGGCTCATTCACTAGTCTGGGAAAAGGAGTCCCCTTAGGTGGGATCGATTCACCCAAGGTGGGGAATGAGTCCCATTTAAATCAAAATCAAAATTAATTTAAATCTTTTGCGGTATTTTTATTCTCCTACATCCAATGTTGGCTTGTAGTGTTGTAATTTTGATAATTCTTGCATAATTGAGTATAAATACAAGTTTCATTCATTTTACACCTAGCAAGTTGAATGAGAATTCTTATATCAAGTGTGAGTTCACAAGAGGATCCAAGAGCATTCAAGGACAGATTATCAAGCATTTTAGAGTAGCATTCAAGTATCAATCATCTTGTCAAAGTCTTCATCCATCATCTTTATTATTGTGCTAACAATTATGGTGCAGGATTTTATCATTCAAGCAAGTGCTACATACAAGATCTATCTCCTTCAAGCAAGAGTCAAAGTCTACATCCATTGCATCCATTTCAAGCATATTTGCAACACCTTATTACTAGGGTTCGGTGATTTTCAATATTGTCATTTTTTCATTCATCATCATCCTCCATACTTATTTGATTCCATTTCAAGGATTGATTTCCAACAAGGGGTTTAACAAAGGAAAACCCCTATCCACTAACCCCACAACATTTTCCCCTCTCCTTTGTGTGTGATTTACAATTCTAGGTTGCATATTTCCTAAGGAGCAAGATTGGAGAAAAGTTGCAATTCATTTAAATTTGTCAAAATTGTCATCAAGTCTTGGAGAACCTTGGAGAAGACCTACACGTTGCAAATCAGATATTCAAATCTAGAGATCACTCAGGAAGGACATAGTAGACAAAGAGGATCAGGATCAACTTTTGAAGATGTATAAAATCCCAACTAGATTGATTTTCCACTTCTAGTGAATGAGTCCCAGTTCTAGTCAATTTTCAGGACTTTGCAGATTTAGATACCCTTTTTCCATATTTCTATTCATGTATAGATTTCCAGAAACTGGATTGATTCACCTAGCTTGGTGAATGATTCCTATTCATCTTTAAAGTTAGGTTTTCCAATTATTCAGACCTCCATTCAGACATCTCCAGTTTCCCAGGTACACACCTTCCTATCTTCAATTTTTTGTGTCATTTCATTCACATTCATAGGCCATTTAATGTTAATTTGCATTCAATTAGGGTTTAGTATTGCATTCTACATTTTATTATCTTTTCTGAGTCTAAACTTGGCAGTGAACCCCGTAATAGTTTGCATTCAGTCCCTATGACAACCCTATTACAAGATTTCTTTCTCTTTTACATTGAGATCTTTAGGGTTACCCTTGAATGAAATTGAGGTTGCGGGTATGCTCTATGACCAAAATCATATGTTAACAACATCCCACAATATCACCATTTAATTTTGGTGAAGTTGCATTTAGAACATTTCATTTTCTAATTTAGAGTGCATTAGCATCCTAGGTCTCGCTTGCATTAACATTTTATTAAGACTTGCATTCGTTAAATTGCATTCTAGGGTTTCAATTTTTGCATTAGTGAAAGCTCATTCAACTTGCATTTTTTGCATCTCATTTTACTAAAAATCATTCAAAATCTACATTTGCATCTCAACTACATATCAAAAAACATAAAAAGCATAAAATCCAATTAATTTTTTTTGAAAATTTTGAAAAAATCATCACTAGGACTCATTCGCCACCTTGGGTGAATCAGTCCCTTTGCATATTCTGCTTTGCAACTTTTGGCATTCAAATTTTAGTTTCTAAGTTTTTCTTTTTTGTTATTTCCTTTTTGTTTCAATCTCCATAATTTATGTTTTTTAAGCATTTCATTGTTCTTAGCATGAGTATTTGGTGTCTTATTGCTAACATTGTAGTGATACAAAGTTTGAGACTCATGTCATCCCACAATAGCACAATCTTTGAGGATCTTGGATTTTCTAGCTCTTTCACTCCTAGTGTTGATACTAGTACACTAGGTATAGACAACAACCTTAGCAACTCTTTTCCTTCAAGTAGTATACAAGTTGAAACAAGGAATGATAGTGTCCCACAAGAAAACATAATTCAAATTCATGAGGACCTAGAAATCCTACAACATCAAGTGCAAAATGACAATATTTCAACTACCACAATTCCTAATATAGAAAGAATTCACCATATGCTTGAAAGTGATGATGGCCTTGACTTGGTGAAAAACATAGTTCAAATCTTTGGAAAGCATCTCACCCCAACCACTAGTTTCCCTTTACTAGCAAGAAATGTCACAACCCAAGGAGGAACTCAAATTCCTCCTCCCACAACAATGGCCTCAATACCTACCTATACCAACCCACAAGTCACAACAAAAATGCAAACAACTAGTAATGTGACTCCTTCCTTTGGTATTTCTGCTAGCATCCATAGTTCTTTTGTTACATTGCACGTTATATCTCCTACCACTTTACCACCCATAAGTGTTCCATTCACTTGTCCTTTGAACACATACACCCCCTCACCTTTTTCATTTCCATCTCATAACACAAGCAATGACCCCCTCATTAACCAACTATTCCAAACTATTTCATCCCTTCAAAAATAAATCTCTACCATCAACCAAAATCAAAATGGTCCACCTACATATTATGTTAGAAGTAGTCAATTGTCCTTGAAGATATTGTGAACACTGATGCCACAAGGTGTAGAGGTGCCTAGATTTTAGAAATACGGAGGAAAGGGAGATCCTTCTAACCATGTTAACGCCTACACTACTTTATGTAGTGACTTTTTCCTCGATGATAAACTTTTGGCTAAGCTTTTTCCTAGGTCATTGAAATAAACTTCCTTGGAATGGTTATCTTCTTCATCAAACAACTCAATTCATTCATTTAATGAGCTAGTTAAGGCATTTGTAAACCATTTCCAAGTACAGATGAATCCTAATACAACCTTTTTCGATTTGATGAGATGTAAACAAAAAGAAGAAGAAAATATGACTGAATTTATCTCACACTATCAATCACTTTATTCCCAAATCAATGCCAAGGTTCTCGAACCTCACCTTCAAAAGATGTTCATAGAAAATTTGCAAAGTAAGATTCAAGGCAATCTTACCATGATGAAATTCCCATCCTTCATGCTTTTTTGTACTACCCTTCATGATTATCAAAATTTGGTTAGTAGTTGAGATACAAAGTCCACTTCTAGCCAAGTTGAGAAACTCGAGCCCACAAACCAAAAAAATTCCCAACCTTTTAGAAAATATAACAAAGGGTTTATTCAATTCAATCCCTCTCAAAAAACAACTAAAAATACCAATAACCAAGTAGTCATTGTTAAAGCCTCGATACCCAGGTTAGCTATGGAGATCCGAAAAGAAAATTCACTCCCTTACTCGATACCCTTCATAACATAATGTCCCAACTCTTAGAACATAATTTTTTTACCTTGCCTCTCATAAAAAAACCTAGTCCCAATAAGCCTTTACCCCTAAGCTTTAGATCAAATGCTTTTTACCACTACCACCGATAAAATGGACATGACACGAAACATTGCAAGCGTCTTAAACATCTTATGCAAGATCTCATTGATTTTGGTCGTCTTTCCATTGTAGGTGTTAGTGATCAAGGAAATAAGTTTGTTAGCCCTCCTAACAAGAACTTGCAAACCTTTACCAACCCCATGCTTAAACACAGTATTTCATTTGTCAAAGCCAGTGAAACTACAAAGAATTATGTGATGAATGTTGACACAGATGATGATAACAATGATCCTATTCAGCATGACTCTATAGATAGTGATCATATGGATGAAATGGTAGGAGTGATAGATGTCATTCCTCATAAGGGCCGAACTAAGAATCCTCTTAACATTTCTTTCTCCTCTAAAGATATACTTAAACATGCACCCAATGGTCCTCTTTACATAGTCATTCGTATCTATGAAAATTCCACTAATGGGATACTAATAGATCCTTCATGTGGAGAGAATGCAATCACCAAGGAATCCTGACTTTTGTATGAGCTCTATCAAGACATATATGATAAACTGAAAGCATGGATCAAGACACACAATGGTTTTTCTTGACCTATGATGGGATCAATCACCTTACCATTGCAAATAGGACCAAAAACATAAGATGTCTCATTCTCCATCATCCCACAATCAAACCAATTTTGTGTGAAGCTAGGCCATCCATGGCTTCACTCCATGAAATTTGTTCCTTCAGTTTGGCATAAATGCTTAAATTTTCCCTTTGACAATGAAGTATTCACTATCCACCATAGTGGTTTTAACCCATTGTCCTCTAAAGGTAACTTTTCCTTAGATTCCTTTTGGCCTGAGCCTATGAAACCTATAAAAGCATGAGAAGACTTCTTTTTCTTGTCCTATCAAAAGTTCAAGGCAAAGAAGATAGCAAAACTATCCCTTTGAAACATGTCCCCACCCACCACCGAACCTACCATCCTAGAAGAAACCATGCTCGAGCCTAAATAAATTCCACACAACCAAGATCAACCTATAATAGAACCTTCACCTACCTCCTAAAAAATACCAAGAGACAATGAAAACAACCTCATCACACCTAGAATAAAATTGGTTTCCAAATTCAAAGAGAAAGTGGTTGAACAACCTCTTGTGGTTCCTTTTGTTCCTCCCCTTAGAGAAGAAAATCAACCTATGGTTGATCAACCTGCTCCTACACAAACGCAACTTGATAACAAAACAAAAAGAAAGAGAGGTGCTAGAGAGCATAGGCATAGATTCCATGCCCTTGCTCGCAGGTTACATGAAGAATTAAACAACGAAAAATCATAATCCAAAATTGACTAAAGTAATGAATGATGACTCTACCCTCGCTTTGACACAAAACAATCCAATACAATAACCACAACAAGAGTTGAACTCTTCTATGGACATTATCCTTTGACTTCCCATTGTTATTAACTTAGATGATGATGGTGAGGTGGCTAAAATTGGCGAAGAGGTGCATAATGAATTGAATACATTGTTTTCCTCTTCCCTAAGCTTAAATGATAGCACTCCTAAGAAGAGTGTTGAACTAGGTGCTTCTCCTAGTTCGGAACTTGCTCTTGTCCCTTTGGCTAGTTTCCCACCTTCGGTATATAATGAACATGATTGGTAGGAAAATGACTTGCTTTAGGTTGACTCTCTTGTGCCTTACTAGTCTTTCGTACTATTTATTTTTCATTTTATTTTGTGTGCTTTCATGTGTGTAAAGTGATCCCCCATGATGTTTTGTTTGATGTTCTCTCTCTCTCTTCGTGGCATTCCTCAATTTCTAACATCATTCTTATATGTCATAAATATTTTGTCTTTTTTCTTTTTATCTCTTTTTCATTTGTCTTTTGTTTTCCTTTTGGGGATGACGCAAGGTGTCGAGACATTTATGTCTCTTCCATGTTGACCCAAAAGATTTTCTTTTCATTTTTCTTGTTGTTTCCTTTCGGGGATGACACAAGGTGTCGAGAAATTCATGTTTCTTCCATGTCGAAGTAAAAGGTTTTTATTTTTTTATCTCTTTGTATCATTCTTCTACTTCTATGTGTATTTGGAGAATATTGACAATTTTGAGCTCTCTTAAAAGAATTGCAACAAGAACATACTGAGCCCAAATCCATAGATCCTTTATGTGTTTGGATTTTCCTTTTTTGGGGGTAACCCCTCTCTTTTCCTTTTCTCTTGCATGAACTAGCTTTAATCGGAAACATATGACTTGGCATAGGGCTTTCTAAGTTAGCTTTCATGTCTTCCTCTTTGTTTGCATTTATCATTTTCTACTTTAAAGTAATTTCTCATAGCATGGTGTTTAGTAATTTCTTTAAAGTGGGGTCATACATTGGCATTATTCTTTTTCATGGTTCATGGTGCAATCTTCTTACTTTATACGATGCATTTTTCACTTTGTGGATGACATTGGGTGTGATGTCCTTCAGGAGCATTATCTCTCTAAGCATATTACACTCCTCTTAGTGGCTTGATGTGACACATTGCATCCCCTAAGTTGCGAATTTTCTATTCTTTGATTGATCCTCTCTTGGAGACATTAGGCACAATGTTCCCTAAGTCAAGACGTCGCATGAACTAAGAAAGACTCCTTTGAACATTCTTTACATTTTGCATTTTACATTTTGCATTTATATGGAAACCTTGCATAACACAGCTTGCATTCCTATAGATCCATCTTGTTTGTTCATGAGCTCCAAGTATATGAAATTTCACTTGTCTCATGAAGCTCAAAAACAATTTTGTGTGGTGCCTTATTAAAGTTATCAGGAGGTATAACTTTAATATGGTTTGAGCAGGAAGCCCGACCAAGGCATGACTTTCCTCATAGCCACTTGCATGTGTGTGAGTGAATACCAACCATGAGTGTATGTGTCTCACCCTTTTAGGATTTCTCGCCCAACAAACAGCCTAAATTTTTGTCACCTCATAGTGAGTATGCTTTTTTTTCTTGGAAAAACAACCTAGATCTGATTCATAGTGTGTTAGACAAATGGTTGAAGCTTGATCCTTCCTTTTCTTTCTCTTGTTATCTTATTTTGTTTATGTCTCTGATAGTGAATTATTGTGCCTTGCTTCCACTCTTTATCATTCCATGTGTGTTCCTTTGTGCTTATGTTGGTTTTCCATAGGACCTTGGTCTTGGGGGCTTGCACACCCCCCTTGGAAATGGTTGTCCTATCTTACCAACATTAGTACATTTGAACCCCCCTTGATCATTGCTAAATTTGGTATACTTTAGTGTGAGTTTGAAACAAGTTCCTCCTCTCACTAAAGTTAGGGCTAGATGTAATGACTAAATAAGGTCCCCTTAACTTGGCCTTGATTTAGTGTTATAATATGCCTAACATATTCACATTAGGTCTTGGGCCCTTGTGAACTAAATGAACATCAATGGTACCTTGTTTAAGTGTTGTGAAGTGTTGTAACACACTTTCACACTTTTCTAAGGTCTTATTAATGAAATAAACCTCTATTTTAACATTAATTTTTCCTTATTTTAAAGTGTTGTAAAGTGTTGTAACACACTTTCACACTTTTCTAGGCTTTTCATTAATAATTGGGCTTTTTTATACTTTAATTGGCCCTATTTTATATCCATAGGCCTCATGTGTATTCTCAAGGATTATCCTAACAAAACCATTTTAAAACATCAAAATCTCAAAAACCCACCTCAAAAATCTAAGGTGGGACTCATTCGCCATTCTGGGTGAATGAGTCCCCTTAGGTGTGACCCATTCGTCCACGGTAGCGAATGAATCGAATTTAACTCAAAATCAAAATTAATTTAAATCTTCGGTGGGATTTTTATTCTCCTAGATCTAATGTCAACTTGCAATGTTGTAATTTTGAGAATTCTTGCATAATTGAGTATAAATACAAGTTTATTTCATTCATTTTACACCTAGCAAGTTGAATGAGCATTCTTATAGCAAGTGTGAGTTCACAAGAGCATCCAAGAGCATTCAAGATCATTCAAGGGAAGATTATCAAGCATTTTAGAGCAACATTCAAGTATCAATCATCATGTCAAATACTTCATGCATCATGTTTGTTATTGTGCTAACAATTGTGGTGTAGGATTTTATGATTCAAGAAAGTGCTTCATACAACATATATCTCCTTCAAGAAAGAGTCAAAGTCTACATTCATTGCATCCATTTCAAGCATATTTGTAGCACCTTATTGCTAGGGTTTGGTGAGTTGCAAAATTGTCATTTTTTCATTCATCATCCTCCATTCTTATTTGATTTCATTTCAAGGATTGATTTCCAACAAGGAGTTTTACCAAGGCTAACCCCTATCCACTTACCTCACAACATTTTTCCCTCTCCTTCATGTATGATTTGTAGGTCTAGGTTGTATATTTCCTAAGGAGCAAGATTGGAGAAAAGTTACAAAACATTTAAAGTTTTCAAAATTGTCATCAAGCCTTGGAGAACCTTAGAGAAGACCTACATGTTGCAAATCAGAGATTCAAATCTAGAGATCACTTGGGAAGGAAAAAATAGACAAAGAGGAGTAGGATCAACTTTTGAAGTTGTAGAAAAGCCCAACTAGATTGATTCACCACTTCTAGTGAATGAGTCCCAATTCCAATCAATTTTTAGGACTTTGTAGATTCAAATACCCTTTTTCCAAATTTATGTACTTGTATAGTTTTCCAAAAGCTAGACTGAATCACCTAGCTTGGTGAATGAGTCCTAGTCAACTTTAAATCCAGGTTTTCCAGTGATTCAGACCTCCATACAGACATCTCTAGTTTCTCAGGTACACACCTTCCTATCTTTAGTTTTCTATGTCATTTCATTCACTTTCATAAGACATTTAGTGTTAATTTTCATTCAATTAGGGTTTAGTATTTCATCCTACATTTCATTATATTTTCCAAGTCTAAACTTGGTGGTGAACCCCGTAATAGTTTACATTCAGCCCCTAGGACAACCCTATTACAAGATTTCTTTTCCTTTTGCATTGAGATCTTTAGAGTTACCCTTGAATAAAATTGAGGTTGTGGGTATGCTCTATGACCAAAATCATATGATGTAGCACCATCCCACAAAATCACCATTTCACCTAGATTAGGACTCATTTTCCTTTAGTGGTGAATGGATCCTAGCACAATTTTCTAGGACCAAGCTTTAGGGAGGTGAAATAACAAAAAAAAAACCATCTCAAATATGCTAAAAAAGGGTTGTCTTAGGTTATGAGGACTCATTCTCCTTTAGTGGCCAATGGGTCCTAGCATAATTTTCTAGGACTCCAACTTTCTCAATGTAAATTTTATGCAATATCATTAATGGGTGTCAGGACAAATCCTTGAAAAATGCAATTAATAAGGCTTGAATTTAAACCAAAGGGGCCAATTAAGCTCAATTAACATCAATTAATTAATGAAGCCCTAGATTAGTGTGAAAGTGTAAGAAAACACTTTACAACCCTATAAATAAGGCACAATTAAGTCTATTTTATTAACAAGGGCCCTATACTCATTTTGAATGTGTAAAACACATTACCACATTAAATCAAGGCGACAATAGGTTCATTTATTATTAGTTACTCCAGAATTTAGGAAAAAGGGATAATTTTTCTGTTAATACACAAGTTAAAATATATCTATGCTAAAAATGCTCAAATACAAGAAACTAAATTGTAGAAATGAAAAACTAGATTCAAAAGTGTAAAGAGAAGAAAGAGAGAAATCTATGAATAAGAGATGGAGTCCATTGTCTAGGATGCTAATGTGATGCATGGACATCTATACATTGTACTATCATCCATTTCATGCATTGTAGTCAGGTCTTGTGCTATGATCTAAAAAAGCTATAAAATTTGGAACAACTACTATATTTTAAACTCACATGTACAACAAGAAACAAAGACAAAAATGATAGAAAATAAGAGAATTACATAGTAAAGAAACAAAAAAAACTAATTATAATGGATGAAATAACAAAAAAAATAGAGAAGATATTCAAACATGTTCATGTGATTAACATACCTCAAATTCTTATAACCATCAAATAAAAAATGGTTGGCATTGTTTGGGACCTTTCCAAAAATGGTTAAGCCCCTATTTTTATCTTTCGACCTATGTGAGAATTCAAATAGAAAGAGAAAAATATAATGTGTCCACTTATCCTATGTGTCTAGGACTAAGAATATGATAATAAAATTAAATCTATAAACATAAAATTCCTAGTCTATGGGCATCTACACCCTTGTTTGTATATTTTAACAAATAGGAAATGAAAAATATTTAAATATTATAAAATATAATGGAGAAATATAAAGAGCTACAATTTTATTAAATAAAGAAAATTTGTTTCACAATATTACCAACTAAGAGAAGGAGTTGAGAGCATTGGGGTAGAGTAAAAAAATGTCCAATTCAATGAAGCTTCAATAATGGATTCCCTTGAGTGTTGAGGAAAACAGTGGTGTAGGCTTGTGTTTAGCTTCTCTGCAACCTGTGAAAGGTCGTGGGTGCATGTTCATGGTAGTGTGTGTATGTTGTTTGGAAGTTTTTATCAGTGGTGGTGCAAGGGATTAAAGTGTCAAGTTGGGTATAGGTGGTGTGTGGATTCAGTGTGGGGTTTTTCATTGTGAGTGGTGTGGTTTTGTAGTTCTTGGGGGTTGGTTTTTTTTATGCATTTTTTATTTCTACTTGTGTCTTTAACAAATCTTGGGTTCACTCATGGCTATGGATTGAGGGGAAGCATCTGGGGTTAAATATCCATTGGAATTTTTGTGCTACTGTTGGAGTGAAATCTCCATCCCCATCAAAGAGGATTCCTCAGAAAAAATTTCTATATAATGACTCGATGGAGGGAGGGTTTTCTCCATCAAGAGGCCCTCGAATCCCAAAAATTAATGGTTTCCTAGAAAGAAGCAAAGATAGGGTGATTTTGGTGATTCAACTAGAATTAATCATGGAGGATGTGAAGTATTTTTATAAACATGCACTGATATGTAAATTCATGGGAATGCGAGTTTTTCTCCAAATTTTGGAGTCATGGACATAGCAGACTTGGATGCTAGAGGGTGAAATGGAAGTGATGTTGTTAGAAGATAGTTATTTCATGGTTGTTTTCAACTGCATGGTTGATTTTAATAGAGTTTTTGAGGGTGGGCCTTATTTCCACAACCCTGGATTGGTTTATTCATTAAGCCATGGCACACTGGTTTTAATCCTTCGGAAGAGCTCCTGAATCATGTTCTAATGTGGGTGTGTCTTCCTCCATTTCCAATGGATTATTGTGCAATGTCATCTTGCAAATGGTTTCATTACTTCTAGGGAAACTAGCATGTCCTTGTTAGCAAACACAGGATAGAAAGACCTAATGAATTTTTCTCACATTCATGTTGAGATTGATTTGAGTAACCCTCTTCCAAACTCTTTGTAAATCCATGTGAGTACATCCTCCTGGATGCAACAACTTGATTATGAGACTTTTCTTTTTGGTGTTGTCTATGTCATGAATATGGTAACTTGAATTGAAGATGTCCCAAGTCCAAATCTTCTGAGTCTGAACCTTCTCAACCTCCTCGCAACCCTACAAAGATTGAAAAATGCAAGGCTCCCATCCCTAGTGATGTTGTGGGTACATAGGGTTTCATCCCTATTAAGGTTTGTAATAGGAATCATGGAGAGGAATTTTAAGGAGAGACACAAAAGGGACACATTTAATCAATTTGATGTGTTGGATGAACTTAGTCAGTAGGATGTGCATCTAGGTATGATGGCTCTAGATCAAGGTGTCTTGGAGCTAGCTCATGAGGGAAATATTTCTAACAATATTTAAAATACACAAGATGTTGGTGCATTGCAAATTGACACCTATCTTAGTCTAGTGGATCTAGTGGTTCCTGAAGCCCTCGTTGCTATGGAGAAGATTGGGGGGAGACTTCTCTTCCATTGGTGAAGTTGGGGTCTGATTTGGAAAAAGGAAGCAAGGCTTCAACTTATTTTGGGATTCACTAGAAAAGTATTTAAAAAGGAGATGTCGAGAAGGCTTTCAAGGCTAGGAGAAAGGACTTAGAGAAAATCAAGATGATGGGGGAGACATTGGTGGAGTCAGGATCTGTTAAGATTCTTGACTCTCAATTTTACAACCCTCATAAATGATCATCCTTTCATGGAATGTAAGGGGCTTGAATAGTGGCCCTCAACAACAACAAAAAATTGTGATTTGGTGAGAAAGAATTCTCCTAATCTCTTCTTCATATAGGAAACTAAGTTTTCTATTGATAATATGTGTGGTCTAGTGCCTAAACTATGGGGGCGGGGTCAATGTCAATGCATTAGAGCCCAAGGTAATGTAGGAGGTGTGGCTTGTTTATGGAATGCATTGAATATTCATCCTCTTTGGTGGATGTCCTATACTTGTCTTCTATTTTTTTGGTTGCTTCATGTCTAGAAATTGGAGAAATGGTTCTTCTTTCCCAAAGTTATGCTCCTATTAATTTTCCTGGTAAGCAGCGCCTATAGTCTCACATCTAATTTGTTCAAAGCTTTGTTCCTCTTTATCCTTGGATTATAGCAAGTGATTTACATGCCATTAATAACTTGGAGGAAAGGAGGGGCAGAATTTTGAGTTTGGAGCCTTCTACCTTTCTTCTTTGGGATAATATTTTTTCCTTGAATCATATTGACATTAAGCCTAGTATTGGTCACTTTACTTGGAACAATAGGAGTTTGGGGGAGGATTGTATTGTTGAGAGGCTTGATAGGTTCCTAGTCTCTTGTTTTTGGATTGGTGGATCTTGGTCTATTTGTTTTGAGATTTTAGATTGGAGGAGCTCAAATCACTAGCTTATCAAATTTTCTGCTTCTTCAGCTTGTGTGTTCCCACTCTTTTAAGTTTTAGCTTATGTGGATGTGAGGTCCCTCTTTGCATGAGCATGTTGTTGATTGGTGGTGTTTGGGTAGACTTGCTTATGGAACCACTATGTATTCTTTTTATAATCAATTGTAGTAAGTGAAGTACCATCTCAAAAGGTAGAATAGACAGTGTTTCAATAACATCTTCCATGCTAAGGTTGCTACTTAGGCTACCTTTGATGCTATCACTTGTGAGATTAGGGATTTTTTACTTTCTAAGGATTCTCTCAAGGAGGAGGTGAGGGGTTTGAAATCTCTAGAGGAGTGTGAGTTACATGAGGAGATTTATTGGAAATAGAAGGCTCAAGTGGAATGGTTACAATAGGGGGACAAAAAAACTGCCTTCTTTTTCAACTTTATGAAGGCTAGGAGACATGGTAATTTGATACCTTTGCTTGTGAATGAAAGGGGTGAGCATTTAACATCCTTGCATGATATTTCTAGAGAAGCTTCTAAGTTCTTTAGCTCCTTATTTAGGGAGGAATCTCAAGATGTGTTGGAAAAAGAAAATCACGTTTTGTCCTTTATCCCTTCTTTGGTTACTATGGAAATGAATGAGAACCTCTTTGGTTGCATTTCCCTAGATCAATTGGAGGCTACTATCCTTTAGATAAAGAAAGGGAAAGCTCCTAGTCTTGATGAATTTTTGATTGATTTCTTTTAGGAATTTTGGGACATTATAAATCTAGAATTATTAGAGGTGATCCGTGAATCTTAGAGGAACAAGCAGATGCTCAGGGCTATCAATTCTACCTTTCTTTCCCTCATTCCCAAGTGTGAGGAAGTGGATCGGCTGAGTTTTTTTCAACCTATCTCTCTTTGCAATATGGTCTGTAAAATTATTTTCAAGCTAATAGCTAAGAGGTTGAAGTAGTGGCTCAGTAAGCTTATTTCTAAGGAATAAGGTGGCTTTGTGGCTGACAAGAAAATCATGGATGGTGTGGTCATTTCCACTAAAACCATTCACTCTATGATGACCTCTAAAGAGAAATCAATGTTCATCAAGCTAGATATGGCTAAGGCTTATGTTAGAGTTAAGTGGTCCTTTTTGTGCAAAGTTCTCACTGCTTTTGGTTTTACTGAGGAGTGGGTTATGTGGGTTATGAGTTGTGTCACTACTACTTATTTTTGAGTTTGGATAGATGGTGAACCATCTTCCTTATTTGGGGTCTCATGAAGTCTTCACCAAGGGGTCATCTTTCTCCTTATTTATTCATTCTTATGGCTGAAGGTTTGGGGAGAGTGATTAAGAGCAATGTGGCATTGGGTCTTATCCAAGGTTGGGGATGGGGAAATGGTTGAATATCTCAATCTCATCTACAATTTTTTGATCATACTACTTTTATGGGCATGGTCAAGGTCAGAGAGGCCACCAATTTGTGCAAGGCTTTGGACATTTATTTGGTTGCATCTGGGTAGATGATTAATGAAGATAAATCTTCCATTTTCTTCTTTAATACTTTGAGGATAATTCAATAGAGGATTGCTCATATATTGAGGTTCCATATTGGTTCTCTACCTTTGACTTATCTTGGCACTCCTATCTCTTCTAGTACCCTCCCTAGGGTCTCTTAGAAAAACATTATTGACAAGTTTCATGCGGAGGTGAACCATTGGACTCATCGATGGTTTCTTTCACTGGCTAAGTTTAGCTTCTTAAGTAAGTGGTGCAAACTCTCCCCAAATATAGGTGTATTCTTTAGGTGGCTCCCATTGGCTTTATTTAGGATTTGGATTCTCTGGCTAGGCAATTTTTATGGGTTGGCAACTTGTCATCTTCTAAGTGGAGCCTGGAGAAATGGGATATTACTTGTAGTCTGAAGTAATTTGGTGGTCTCTGGTTGCGACAATCGTCATTGACTAGTTTGGCATTTTTTTCCAAGCTTTATTAGAGATATTGTTTGGAACAAGATCATGTATGGGCCAGGATTATATCTCATAAATATTTAAGTGGGATACCAAAGGAGGATATTCCCCGATATCCGCTTATTGGGAAAGGTTCTGTGATTTGGGATACACTTAAAAGGGGTGTTAAGGTGATCAAGGAAGGATTTTTTTGGATATACAATAGGGGGTCTAAGGCTCTCTTTTGGTTTGACTCTGGGGATGGGTTTTCCCCCATTATAAGCAAGTATCCTAATCTGTAAGATCTATGTCAGTGCTTCATGGAGGCTAGTTGGTCTAGGGTGATTGATTTCAAAACTTCATACCTTTGTGGGCAGGTGGAGGTGTCTAGGTGGAAGGATCCTAGTGAGTGGCTAGTGGTTGGATTGGAGGAGGATTTTACTAAGCTTTGAAATATCCTAGAAAGTAGAATGTGCAACTCTCCTCGAGATAGAGATATTTTAGCTTGGAGTTTGTATCCTAAGGGAGTTTTCACGGTGGCTAGTGGGTATCAGGAGGTGATAGCTTGTAAGTATGGAAGATTGGAAGTCCCATGGTGGAAAAATGTTTTGAATAAGTTTGCATTGACTAAATGTAATTATTTCCTATGGACATTAGCTTGGAACAAATGTTTGACTTGGGAAAATCTTTACAAGTAGGGATTCCAAAGGCCCTCAGTTTGTGTTCTTTGTGAGGGAAGTGAAGAGGATTCTTCCCAATTGTTCTTCTATAGTTATTTTCCTATGCTTATTTGGAATTTTTGGTGAGGTATTTGGAAGCATCCTTGTGTTCATGCCTCTTGTTGATTTTTGGAGCAGCCTAGTGAGACCACCTACATAGGCCTCTTTCCTCTAGATTATGTGGGGCATTGGCCCTACCTTCATCCTTTGGAAATTTCTGGTGTGGAAATCAAAAAATTATCCCTCTATGTTTTCCCTCTTGTTTAGGCCCTCCTTGTTAAACTAAGCTTATTGTGGCCTTTATTTAGTGTTGTAATGTTCTTAACACATTCATGTTAGGTCTTGGACCCTTGTGAATTGAATGAACCTTAATGGTGCCTTATTTTAGGTGTTGTAAAGTGTTGTACCACACTTTCACACTAATCTAGGGTTTTTATAATTAATGAGGCTTATTTATGCTTTAATTGGCTTTATTTTACATCCACAAGCCTTAATTAATGCATATTTCTAAGGATAATTCCAACATAAACCAACATCTAATCAAAATTCATGTCTTTTTTAGGTTGTGTGGCCTAGATTTAGTGATCTAGGATTCATACACCACCTTGGTCATATGAGTCCCACCTAGGTTTCAGGGCCCCGATCCTGATTTCACATGAATCTAAGCATTTTTGAAAAATATGTCCCATAGTTAAGCCTAATGGAAATCATACTCCACTTCTGGCATATGAGTCCCATGTGGCCCAAAATCAAATTTAATTCAAATTCTTGATGGGATTTTATCCGCCTAGATATGATGTCGACTTGTAGTGTTGTAATTTTGGGAAATTAGGCATAAAAAAGTATAAATACATGGTTATTTCACTCATTTTCTCCTAAGGTTTCAAGTATTCATGCATTATAGAAAATTTGTGATCAAGAGAGTATTCAAGTGTTTATAAGAGAATTCAAGAGTTGTTTATCAAGTATTTTGAAGCATTATTCAAGTTTCAAGCATCATGTCAAAGTCATCATGTATCATGTTTATTTTTGAGCTAACAATTGTGATGTAGAGTTTTATGATTCGAGCAAGCTTTCAATTGAAGATCCACAACATTCAAGCAAGAATCAAGATCCACATCCATTGGAGCCACTTCATACATATTTACAACATTTTATTGCAAGGGTTTGGTGAGTTGCAACATATCATTTTGTTCATTCGTCATTCCTTCATTCCATACCATTTCATTACAAGGATTGATTACCAAAATGGGGTTTAACCAAGGAAAACCCCTTTCTACTAACAAAACAACATTTTTCCCTCTCTTTACTATGTGATTTGCATATCTAGGTTTAAGACATATTGAAGAATAAGTTTGGAAAAAGTTGTCAAAGTGTTCAATATTTTCAAATTTGTCACATCATCTACAAGATCATTGGAAGACCTCTATAAAATATAATTCAATAATTCATACTCAAAGATCAAGTTGTGAAGGTTAAGTAGAGATTGAAGAGAAAATTCAGATCCTAGTTTTCTAGAAAGTTCAAATTAGACTGATATGCCACTTTTGAAGTATAAGTCCCAGTATAGAGAAAGTTGTAGTTTTCAAGTGTTCCAAACATATCTTTGCTAGATCTCTATACTTGCCTAGAAAACCTAATTTGGGACTAAATTACCCAGATTGGTGTATGAGTCCCAACAAACATCAATTTTAACAAATTTAGTATTTTAGGTCTTCAATCAATTTTTTACAAGTTTTTGGGTGCACACCTCTAGTCTCTCAGTTTTATATTCTATTTTGCATCCATTTTTAGGTCATTTAGTGAAGAATTACATAACATTAGGTTTCATATTTGATCTTGCATATAATTTGTATTTCCAATCCCTAGCTTGGTGGTGAACCCTCTTGTATTCATTAATCATACCCTAGGACACCCTATTGCAAGATCTATTTTCACTTTCTACATTTGGATTGAAATATCTAGGGTTCCCTTGAGTGAAACTAAGTAGGAATAGGTCTAGGGTTCCATCTCTCAAAAAGAAAAGATCCCCCACACCCCTATTTATTTTGTTTCCTTTTGGTGAACCTACATTTAGAACATCTTAATTCTAATTTGGAGTGCATCATCATCCTAGATTTAGCTTGCATTAACATTGCATTAGGGTTTGCATTAGTTAATTGGAATTCTAGAGTTTCTAAATATTACATTAGTAAAAGTGCATATAGGTTGCATTTTTGCATCTTGCATCATTGAATTTCATTGAAAATCTACATTTTCACTTAGCTTAGACATCATCCAAAATTGAAAACATAGCATTCACACAATTTTTTTGTAAACAGAGTAAAACCCTAAATTGGGACTCATACACCACTTTGGGTGATTTAGTCCTAGTACAAGAGGTTTTTCCTGATTTCTAAGTATTTTGTGGTGACTATTATTCAACATTTAAATCTTTGAAAAACCCCTGATTGGGACTCATATGCCCCTTTGGGCGATTTAGTCTCGTTTCAAATTTTAAACTACATTTTACAGTATTAAATTCTTTGTTTTATGCTTTTGTTTGCTATTATTACATTTTTGTTTCACTTTATAGAGTTTCTATTATATCTATTTCATTGCATTTAGCTTAATTTCATTAGATAATACTATTGCATTCATCTTGCATTCATTGAGTATCCCTTGCATGAGCTTTTCTACTTGGTCCTATTGCTAATACTATAGTGGGATGAAGTTTGAGACTCATGTCATCCTACGATAGCACAATTGTTGTGGATCTTGGGTTATCTATCACTTTCACTACTAGTGTTGACACTAGTTAACTAGGTATATACCATACCCTTAACAACTCTTTTCCTTCAAGTAGTGTGGTGCATGTTGAAACAATGGTTGTTAGTATCCCACAAGAAACCATCTTCCAAATATATGAAGACTTAAAAAATCTACAAAATCAAATAAGTACTGAGAAAATTTCAACCATCGCCATCCCTACCATAGATAGCATACATTGCATGCTATAAAGTGAAGAAAGAGTTGACCTTGTGCATAACATAGTTATGATCTTTGGAAAACTTCTTACCTCAACTACTATTGGTACTCAAATAATGAACAGTGTCCAAAACCAAGGAACTCAAATTCCTCACAACCATTGCCTCTATCCCTACCTATACCAATCCTCTGGTGACATCATATCTCCTACCACTTTACCTCCTATAAGAATTCCACTCACTTGTCCCTCAAACACATACACACCTCCACCCTATTCACCTCCATCTCAAAATGCAACCAATGATCTCTCATAAATCAACTTTTGCAAACCATTTCATCCCTTCAAAATCAAGTTGCCACCATAAACCAAAATCAAAATGGTCCACCTACATATTATGTCCAAAGCAATCCCTTGTCCCTAGAGATATTGAGAATGTTAATGCCACAGGGTGTAGAGGTTCCTAGGTTCAAGAAATATGGGGGGAAAGGAAACCCTTCTAACCATGTTTTTGCTTATACCGCCTTATGTAGCAACTTTATTCTTGAGGATAAGCTCTTGTCAAAGCTGTTCCCTATATCCTTAAAGGATACTGCCTTAGAATGGTTTTCATCATTACCAAACAATTTAATAAATTCATTTAAAGAGCTGGTTGAGGCCTTTATAAACCATTTTCAAGTACATATGACCCCTAAAATGACATTAACCAATTTGATGAGATGTAAGCAAAAAGAAGAGGAAAAGATTACTGACTTTATTTCACGTTACCAATTGATTTATTCCCAAATTAATGTAAAGGTTCCTAACCCTCACCTTCAAAAGATGTTTACAGAAAAATTGCAAAATTAAGATACAAGATAAGCTTACCATGATGAAATTTTCCTCCTTTGCTCACTTGTGTTCTGCCCTTTGTGATTATCAAAACTTGGTTAGTAGTCATGACACAAAACCCACCTCTAGTTGTTTCGAGAAATCCAAATCCACAAACCAAAATAATTACCAACCTTTTAGAAAGAAAAATAAGGGTTTCCTTCAACTTAATCCCCCTCAACAAAAAAATCAATATGTTGATACCCAAGTAGCCGATATAAGGAAGACAAGTCCTTTCACATTTGGGGATCTAGCTAGACAATTCACCCTGTTACCCAATACCCTCCATAGCACAATGTCATAGCTTTTAGAACAAAAAGGTTACATTGCCTCTTATTAAGACTATTGATCCTAATAAGCCTTTACCTCCAAACTTTAGAGTGAATTCTTATTTCCATTATCACCAAAAAATGGACATGATATAGAAAATTACAAGCATCTTAAGCATCTGATGCAAGACCTCATTGATTCTAGTTAAATTTTAGTTAGTGGTGGTAATGATCAAGGAAATAAGTTCATTACCCCTCCTAATCAAAATTTGCAAATCTTTACCAACCCTATGCCTAAAAATAATATTTCATTTATCAAATCTAGTGAAACTTCAAAGAATGATGAGAACATGGATACAAATCAGCAAAGTCCTATGGATACCATTGACCAAGGTCCTATGAATACTATTGGAAAAACATTTATTGTGTTGATCAAAACTCAATCTTGTAAGGGTTGAACTAGAAAGCCTCTTGACATTGCTTTCTCATCTAAATATATCATTAGAAATGCGCCCAATGGTCCTCTCTACATAGCTGGTCGAATCTATGATAAGCCCACTAATGGGATATTAATTGATCTTATCTATGGAGAGAATTTCATCACGGAAGAATTATTACTTGTGCTTGAGCTCTATCAAGAAACATATGATAAACCGAAAGCATGGATAAAAACACATAATGGTTTCACTTTCCCTATGATGGGATCAATCACCCTTCCTTTACAAGTAGGACCAAAAAAGTTAGATGTCTCATTCTTCATCATCTCAATGTTGGATCAATTTTGTGTGAAGATTGGTTACCCATGGCTATGCTGCATGGAATTTGTCCCATTGGTCATGCATAAATGCTTAAATTTTCCCTTTGACAATGAAATCTTTACTATGCATCGTAGTGGCTTTATCCATTTTTTTTCCCATGGAAACTTTTCATTAGATTTCTTTTGGCTTGAGCCTATGGAACCTATAAAACCTCGAGAAGACTTCTTTTTCAAATCCTACCAAAATTTCAAGACAACATATATAGAAAAAGTATCTCTTAAAAACATGCCTCAACCTATGGCCGAGCCTACCATCCTTGACGAAACCATGATTGACCCTAAAGACATTCCAAAAAACCAAGACCGACCTATGATAGACCCTTTGTCTATTTCCTACAAAAGACCAAGAGGTAACAAAAACAATCCCATCATGCCTCCTAGGATAAAACAAGTTTACAAAGTTAAAGAGAAAGTGGTTGAACAACCTTCCATGGTTCCTTCTGTTCCTCCCCTTAGGGAAGAAAAGAAACCTATGGTCAATAAAATTGCTCCTACACAAACACAACTTGAAAGTTGTAATAAAATAAATAGAAATGATAGAGAGTGTAGGCGTAGAAATTGTGCCCTTGCTCGAAGACTAAACGAAGAAACAAAAAAAGAAAATCAAGATCCAAACTTGACCGAAGTAATGCATGATGAGTCTAACTCTTCACCAAAACAAAGAGATCCTATACCACAAACACAATGGGAATTAAACATTTCTTTGGATATTATCATTTGACCTCCCATTTTTATTAACTTAGATAACGATGATGAGGTTGCTAAAATCAATAAAGAGGTGTATAATGAATTGAACACATTGTTTTCCTCTTTTATGAGCTTAAATGACAATTCTCCTAAGAAGAGTGTTAAACTTGGTGATGGCCCTAGTTCGAAACTCGCTATTGTCCCTTTGGATAGTTTTTTGCCTTCCATATACGATGATATTGATTGGGATGTGAACGACTTGCTAATAGGTTGACTTGCATGTGCCTTACTAGTCTTTTGCATTATTTCTTTTTCATTTTTCTTTATGTGATTGCATGTGCATAATGTGATCTCTCGTACTGTTCTATTTGATGTATCCCTCTCTCTTGGTGACATTCCTCTATTTGTACCTACATTCTTCTCTATGTCATAAATCTTTTACCTTTTCCTTTATCTTTTCATTTCTCTTGTGTTTTCCTTTTGGGGATGATGCAAGGCATCGAGACATTTAGGTCTCTTCCTTGTTGACCTGAAAGGATTTTCTTTGTTTTCACTCTCTTTTTGTCATTCTTCTAGTTCTATGAGTATTTAGGGAATGATGGTAATTCCGATCTCTCTAAAAACATTGTAGCAAAAACATACTGACCTCAAATCCATGGATCCCTCATGTGTTTGGAGTTTCATTTTTGGAGCAACCCCTCTCTTTTCCTTTAGCATGATGTAGCTTAAATACTTGGAAACATATGAATTGGAATAGGGATTTCCAAATAAGCTCTCATGTCCTCTTTATTCTTAGAATTTATCATTTTCTACTTTAAAGTAATCACTCAAAACATGGTGTTTAGAAATTTGTTTAAAGTTGGGGCATGCATTGTTATTATTATTTTTGAGTTCATGTTTCATAATGTAGTCTTCTTACTTCATGCTATGTATATTTTGCTTTGTGGATGGCATTGGGAGTGATTTCCTTCAAGAGCGTGATCTCTCTTAGCATATTATATTCTTCTTAGTGGCTTGTTGTGACACATTGCATCCCCTAAGTTGCAAATTTTCTATTGTTTGATTGGTCCTCTCTTGGAGACATTAGGCATGATGTTCCCTAAGTTAAGACCTTGCATGAAATAAGCAAGACTCCTTTGAGTGTTCCATATATTGCATTTGCAATTTTGATTATATGGACACCTTGCATAACACATTGCATGCCTATGGAGCCATCTAGTTTGTTCATGAGTATCAAGCATATGAAGCTTTACTTGCCTCATGAAGCTAAAAGGTAATTGTTGCATGGAACCTTATCAAAGTTATTAGGAGCTATAACTTTGGTTTGGTTGAACGGGAAGCTAAAATCGAGGCATGACTTTCCCATAGCCACGCACATATTTGTGTGATCGCATACTAGCCACATGTGTATGTGTCTCACCTTTTCGACAATCACCTAGTGGACATCGTGAAGTTCTATTTCCTTAGAGTGAGCGTACATTTTTTAGAAAAACAACTTATATTTGATCCACATTGTGTTGTACAAATGGCTGAGGCTTGATCCACCCCCCCTTTTTTTCTTTATATCATTGGCAGTGTATGCTTGTGCCTCATTGTTTCTCTTTACATCATTTTCATGTGTGTTCCTTTTGTGCCTGTGTTGGTTTGCCATAGGATCTTGATCCTAGGGGCTTGATCACCCCTCTTTATCATTGTCATCTTGTCTTACTAGCATTAGTGCACTTGGACCCCTCTTGGTGCAAATTCATATACTTTAGTCTAAGTTTGAAGTAAGTTCCTCCTCTCACTAAAGTGGGGCCTAAATGTGGCAAGGGAAAAAGTATCCCTCTACTTTTTCCCTCTTGTTTAGGCCCTCCTTGTTAAACTAAGCTTAATATGGCCTTGATTTAGTGTTGTTAATGTGTTTAACACATTCACGTTAGGTCTTGGGACTTTGTAAACTAAATGAACCTTAATGGTACCTTATTTTAGGTGTTGTAAAGTGTTGTACCACACGTTCACACTAATCAAGGGTTTTTATAATTAATGAGGCTTCTTTATGCTTTATTTGGCCTTATTTTACATACAAAAGCCTTAATTAATGCATCTTTCCAAGGATAATCCTAACATAAACCAACATCCAATCATAATTCATGTCTTTTTAGGATGTGTGGCCTATATTTTCATTTGGGACTCATACACCAACTTGGGTGTATGAGTCCCACCTAAGTTTTGGGGCCCTGATCCTGATTTCACATGAATCCAAGCATTTTGAAAAATGTGTCCCATAGGTAAGCCTTATGGGACTCATACACCACTTCTAACATATGAGTCCCATGTGGCCCAAAATCAAATTTAATTCAAATTATTGATAGGATTTTATCCTCCTAGATCTGATGTCAGCTTGTAGTGTTGTAATTTCGAGAAATTTGGCATAAATAGGTATAAATACAAGGTTATTTCACTCATAAATTCTCCTAAGCTTTCAAGTATTCATGCATAATAGCAAATTTGTGATCAAGAGAGAATTCAAGGTTTTACAAGAGAATTCAAGAGTTGTTTATCAAGCATTTTGGAGCATTATTCAAGTGTTAAGCATCATGTCAAAGTCATCATGGGCCATGTTTGTTTTTGAGCTAAAAATTGTGATGTAGGTTTTAGATTCAAGCAAGCTTTCAATTCAAGATCCACATCCATTGGAGCCACTTCATACATATTTGCAACACTTTATTGCTAGGGTTTGGTGAGTTAAAACATATCATTTTTTTCATTCATCATTCCTTCATTCCATTTCATTTCATTACAAGGTTTGATTACCAAAACGGGGTTTGACCAAGGCAAACCCCTTTATACTAATAAAACAACATTTTTCCCTCTCTTTAGTATGTGATTTGCGCATCTAGGTTGAAGTCATATTGAAGAGTAAGTTTGGAAAAAAAATTCAAAGTGTTCAAGGTTTTCAAAGTCATCACATCATCTACAAGATCATTAGAAGACCTCTACAGAGCAAAATTCAACAATTCAGACCCAAAGATCAAGTCGAGAAGGTTAAGAATAGATTGAAGAGAAGATTCATATCCTGATTTTCTAGAAAGGTCAAACTAGAATAATATGCCACTTCTGGTGTACGAGTCCCAATATAGTGAAAGTTATATTTTTTAGGTGTTCTAGACATATCTCTGACAGATCTTTGTTCTTGCATAGAAAGCATAATTTGGGACTAAATCACCCAAATTGGCATATGAGTCCCAGCAGATGTTGATTTCAACATATTCAATATTTCAGGTTTTCAATCAATTTGTAATAGGTTTCCGGGTGCACACCTATGATCTCAAATTTATATTCTATTTTGCATCCATTTTTAGGTAATTTAGTGAAGCATTGCATAACATTATGTTTCATATTTGATCATGCACATCATTTTTCTTTCAAAGCCCTAGCTTGGTGGTGAACCCTCTTGTAGTCATTAATAATACCCTAGGACACCCTATTGCAAGATTTATTTCCCCTTTCTACATTTATATTGAGATCTCTAAGGTTTCCTTGAGTGAAACTAAGTAGGAATAGGTCTAGGGTTCCATCTCTCAAAAAGAAAAGAGCCCCCACACCCCTATTTCTTTTGTTTCATTTGGTTGGAAAAGATCATAGGATTTTTTGTGGGGATAAGTTGATGGTTCAATAGGTGTGGCAAAGAATTGTTGGTATGATTTAGGAGACTGCGAAAGCTAAATGTGAAGTGGTATTTCCTTTGGAAAGGAGTGATGATGAGATTGTGAGTAGATTGTGTTTGGAGGGTTTAACTACTAACTCCTTTTGTGTTCAAAGAGGTAGGAATACTAAAAAATAAAGTTTGGAGGGCTGGGAGTTGGTATCCTCCTTTGTCAAACATTTTGAAGATCAATACTGATGGCTTATCTAGGAGTAATCATGGGTGTGCGAGGATAGGTGGAGTTGGGAGAGACTATTCTAGCTCTATTATTTTCTTTTTCTCCATACATAAAGGGCAGAAAACCAACAACCTTATGGAGGTGTTGGAGCTTCTTTGGGCTATTGAGCGTGCTTATGCTCTTGGATGTCATAAGATTATATGTGAGTTAGACTCCTAGATCATTGTTAATCTCTTGAATAAGAAAAATATGGAAGGGGTTAATTGGCAACTTTATTTAGTTGTTCGACATATTTTGCAACTATGTTCCATGTTGGAGGTGGTGTCTTTTACCCACATCCCATGAGAGTGAAATAGGGTTGTAGATTGTTTGTCCAAGTGGGCTTCTGAACATGCTAGGGATTGGCAGATTGAGGGATGGGAGCACTTATCCCATGATTACTATCAAGCTTTAGAGAGGATTATTTTAGAGGAAATGGTTGGATGAAGGGAGGTGGTGTAGATTTTGTGGTGGTGTAGAATCTTGGCTTGGTGACTTGGTGATCTTGATTTCCTTTGGGAGCCTTTATGGTCCCTAATTTCCTTGTATTGTTGATTTCCTGATATCAGTAAAGTTCTAACCCTCTTTTCCAAAATAATGGATTCCCTTAAACTAGTTGTAGCCCAAAGGGCCAAGGAGAGAAATTTTTTCTTATAGTTTTTGGAGAGAGAGAGAGAGAGAGAGAGAGAGAGAGAGAGAGAGAGAGAGAGAGAGAGAGATTTCCTAAAAAGGAAGGGTTTTTGAAAAGGGTTTCTTGAAATTTGAAGGTTTAGATTTAAATGTAAGGTAATTTTAATATAGAAGATGTCTTACAAAAAGTATGAAAGATTTAGATTAATCCTTTTTATCTATCCATGTACTAAATATCTCTTACAAACAGAGTAAGGGAGAAAAAAAATAGGAAAAAAGGAATAAAATATGAAATAAGACACATGTACAAGTGATGAAAGTAGGACTCAACATGAATTTCTAAGGACTAAATCTATCACAAATATATAATTAGTATTCCCCCCATAAGAGAGAGTGAGACTAAATATTCCTAAAAAATAAGTAGCTCCTATATCAATGGTGAATGAATGAAGATTAATGCTAAAGAATGTCCAAATTGGCAAACATCATTTCTCTCATTGGGAAGAAAAAAAATCCAATATTTTATGCAAAGAAACTCCAACTCCAAGAAGAGAGATGAGATAAGTTTCATGACATATGCCTTTGACTAAACTAATTCTCGAAAATATAATTTACACTAGATCCAAATGAGTGTGAGTATCTTTCAAATCTGTTACAATCTCACTAGGATAAAATATGAAATTATGTATAAGTGGGATGCTTGATCAACCATCCCAACAAAAATGATATAGATAAAATGTGAAAAAAAATATAAGTGAGATGTATTATGAATCATCATGACAAAAATGATCTATCTACTCTCCAAGTTTCTAATAATCATAGAATCAAGCATGAACACAATGGTCTTCCATGTTCTAATATGTGCAATATGATAGATGGAAAACAAATTTTGTGACAAGGATGAAACACAAAGCATCATTAAAATTCCCTTCTCTTATCTCAATATATTTTTGTTCCAAATAATATGCATATATGTTTTGTTGTCCACCAAGATGTGTGGTAAATTGCAAGAATTAAATGAAAAGAGCCTACCCTATGATGAAGACATATGATGTGAATCAGATCTATAATCAAGAAGATATCTCTTTGACTTAGTACTTGTAGATGCAAAAAGTGATTTTCCTTTCATCTCTTCTATCACATTCACAACTCTAGTTTTTTCTAACTATATAGATGATTGTGGTGTAGAATCTAAGAAGAACCAGAAGAAATTGTTGAAAGAAATTTGATATTTTTATTCTAAAGAATGTGCTTCAATTCATCAATCTATTTTTTCTAGCAACTATGTTCATCATGCCCAATTCTTTTGCAATAATAATATATGGATTTCTTGTTCTTATGTGTATCCTCTTTAGAAGAGGTGGGAGGTTCATTAAATTATACCTTAGATTTTATTTTTCTTACCTTTGTTGGGTGATTGGGCAACCAATACCTAACTCTTGGGAAGTGCATCTATGTGGATAGGCTTAGATTTCTCTCTAGTCAAATAGTCATGAGATGTCTCAAAATAATTCATAGTAAATGTATCACCTAGGGCATCTGTTGTGGAGAAAAAGGTAGAATAAAAGGCTACAAATGGTAATTTTAACTTAGACAAAGTCAATATTATATATTCCTAATCAAAATTGTCTTTCCCACAACTAGCAAATTGAGATATCAAATATTTTAACTTAATCAAATAATCTTCAATGGAAAGAAATGCATTAGAAAAAATAGAATCCAATTCTACCTGTATTTGAAAAGCATGAAATTTACTAACTTTACCACATAGATCTTTGAATTCATTTGATAATTTCTTAGCCACAATCCTTAGTATAAAACAATAAGTTGTCAAAAGCATGTAGAGAAATAAAAGGGTCGTCCCACAATACCGTGTCCCAGTTTTTGTCAAAGTAGGACATTGAAATCGGAAATTTTCACCAAATTCTCACTTTATGAAACCTATAGCAACTAAACGCAAAAAATTTAATATAGGCACCCCAAGAATAATTTTTTTTGAGATCTATTAGATATATGCATTATAGTTATCTATGCTAATTTATTTTTCAATAGCAATACAATAAATTATAGAAACTTTTTATTCTCCAAATTATAAACCTACTTAGTGTCCAAACAATTCCCCCCTCTTCAAAAGCTCACACCATTTTATATGTAGTTTTAAATAATTCTGGTGAATTATAAAGTGTAGACACTAATTTTCACAAACCTCAAACAATGAACCATGTTAGTATCGTTAGTCTGTTTAAAGCAAGTAACACTAGTATCTCTATGAAATATTTAGCCATGCTAAAATAATGCAAACTAAATAGAAAAAAAACAATTAAAAGTAAGCATATAAGAACATGACCAAACCCTATCCCATATTGGATTGGTGCTATTGTGGAAAATAGCCCTTTCCCAATCCTTGCTAAGATAAGCTAAATGATATAATGACAATGATGAAGTATGATGAAGAGAAAAATTAGTTCTCAAACTAGGAGAGTAACTTTGCATGAAGATGTAGATGATTTGTGGAGGATTTGTTGAAGAATAAAGCCTCTCATTTATAGATTATTTTGATGAGAGAATGGTGAAATCGATGAATGTGGGACTAAAAATAGACCAATGAAAAGAGGCCACTTGTCAACTTGCCATAGGTTGAGGGATGTGCAAGATTTGGGAAATGTGCCCAAGAGAGGGAGATTTCAAATTTGAAAATTTGAGAGTAAATGTTGAGTTTGACTTATACAAGGGACACGTAAGAGCTCATTAATTGCTTTGTTGGATGTACATGTCCACTTGATTTTAAATTCAAACTTGAGGGAATATTCCTCAAAGATGCCATGTTGATGGAAAATAAGGATTTTAATAAATCAATAAATTGATTTATTTGTGCAAGTGGGAAAATCTAGAGGATGTGATGGGTGGTTAGGTTAGGCTAATTAGGATTAGATTCTAACTTAATGATGATTAGGTGATTTTGACCAATTTGACTCAAATATTTTGATTTATTTAAATAAAAAAGGGATGAGAAATGACTTTTGAGATTTTAATTAAATAAAGTTTGATTTATTTAATTAAAGGATGATGTAAGCCTTTGATTTATTTAAATGAATAACTTTAGGACTAAAGACCTGATTTACCTGGTGAATGGATTTGTTGCGTTTGATTTATTTAATGAGAGGATGAATATGACCTAAGTGGATAATGCTAATTTCACGTGTCTACATATAAAGTAGTTTGCTTTGATTTAATTGATTCTTTGGGGTATGCATGGAGAATAATTGGGAGCACCTTTTTTAATTTTTAGTATTTTTATGCTTTATTTTAAAGTAGATGTTTAAATTTCTAAAAATGTTCCAAAAAAATAGATGACTTGGAATGGAATTTTATTGAAAATCTTTTAAATTTTTCTATGAAATTGATGAATTATTAATGCTAAATCTACTTAAGTGATATCAATGGTTTGTGTTAATGTCATGGAATTTTATTTCAAATCATTTGATTTTCATGATACTTGTCTTTATAAACTTCTTGGAAAACTAAATGTTCATCATAATTTAGTGACACCATAGCCCCTTTGAGATTAACAATATTATCGTATCAAACTTGAGAGCGACCATAGTGCAACCATGACCTGGTTTTCAAAGACTTGGGATTAAACTAAAGCCAATTTTTCTCTACCAAAAGTAGAATTCACGTTAGGTTGTCTTGTTTCATATGTTTCAAGAAGAATATTCCTCTTTCTAGTCTTGTATGTGAAGGTATTATTCGCCCTGCTCGCATACGAGTGAAATCATTGTCAAAACAAACCATTGGGTTCGTAGCATTGCTAGTCTTCCCTCATGCCTAAATTTGTAAATAATTGTTTTTACGCTCCATATCCAACCCAAAACGATCATTTTCACAACATCGACCACCATTAACTCATCTAAAACATTATCATCTTTATATAAGGAATCAATTGAACATACCTTTATCGACATCTGAAACATCTCTAGTATCATGAATATCACCTCAAACACTTTTTTAAGATCCTAAATCCTAAACCTAATCATCCTTCATAACACTCTCTTAGGGATTTATCTTATCCCAAGTTAGTAATCACTTGTTCAAACTATTTTACCTTGATCCAAAGGTATAAATTTTATCAATATCAACCCTTTCTTGATAATTTCATCTATCTCACTTGATGAAAATCTACCAAATAAAGCTTTGACATAAGATATTGATCATAGTTAAGAGGAGCAATTCTAACCACACATCCAATAATCACTCAATTAGTTTAACTATATTATTATATTTGAGAGAAACATTATCAAACCCACAATCCACCTCATAACAACCCATGCAATCCACCTTCATGCGCATTAACCATTTTCAAGAACAAAAACAAATGGAACAACAATCACATTGGACCACATACATTCTTGGGTATGAGAACCTCTTTCATCATGCACTTATAAGTGGGGAGATATCTCATCAAAAAAATCAACTTGAACAAATCATAGACCCTAAAATGTTATCCCAACTAGAATACTCACCATGATTTGAAGAGTTCACAAGTAATCCAAAGATTAGATATTTAATGGAGTGAGCCATTGACTACTGAAAGGATTCAATCCTAGAGGAATTAACCAATATATATGTGTTAAAATTCCATAATACTTTGACATGTCTAGGCTAGGGGAAAATGTTAGATAATAATCCCTTGAACCAGTCTTCAATTATCCATGGGTTGGTAGACCTTCCCAACCTGAAGATATAGTTCTTGGCAATAACATATTAGTTTAACTCCCCTCTGTGCACAGCTATGTGCCCAAGATATCCACCACATCACCTATAGCCTTGGTATTTAATCCCATTTCCACTCACACATCTTGAATATCACTCGACATACCTCATGTGCCTATGCAATTCACTACACCTTTAAAACCATTTTCCAAGTTATACATATCCACTCATAGTCAGTATTTTATTCCATCATCTATATCATCAAAATCTCCTCAATCCCAACACCTCTTTGCTCCTTCATATAATCCACTTATATCCACATCAAATACTATTCCTCATCAATCTATTTATATCCCCAAATCTTTTGAATTTTATAACCCTTGGTCACATTCATCTTATGTCCCCTCATACTCTTCCACTTCAATTCCTCAAACAAAACCACCTATATTAAAATACACAAGACAATTGGGAGGGGGTGAATTAGTTGTAACCTAATACTTCAAATCCCTTATTAACATTCAAATCCACAAGGCTCTTTGATTAAACCCTTAAGTCTGTTATGATGAATTAGCATAAAAAGAAAATAATATAAACTAAAAGGACTTAACACCATACATAAGAGAACACCATATTTATATGGAAAACCCAAGAAGGAAAAAAAATGGTGAGGATTAGCTCACAATATAAGTAATATTAACACCAAATAAAATAGGGCTCACTACCGAAAGGGGTCACTACCTAAAGAAGAAAGGCTCACTGCCAAAAGGGGTCACTACCTAAAGAAGAAAGGCTCACTACCAAAAGGCTCAGTGTTGGAGTATAAAGAAGGAAGAAGAAAAAATATTACAATGAGAAAAGTATCTAATAGCAACAAGAGAATCCACCACAACACCTCAACATCATCCACAACTCTCAAAAATATCAAGACACCTTCTTCTCACTACATCCAATAATCTCCATTGTATCTTGCATTGCATTTCACATATCTGCACTCTCCTTCTCTTAATTTCACATCACAAATCTCAACACAACACACAATACATATTGCATCAAATCAACTTGCATTTATACCATCCATGCAACTTGAAAAACATCTTCAAGTCAGTCATACATGCCTCATACTTACAAATTCAAAAATAGATGACCATAAAACATTCTCGTAGTGGATAGGAATGAAAGTAGACCACAATACAATATAGCTCAAACCCAAATTAACTCTCATACACCATGCTACACATTCATCAATACTTAAATTGCTTCTCATGTAGTGGAAATAATGAGGTCGGTCATTACTCTTGTAAATACCATTAATCAATTTAGTACATGCTTTTTCAAAGCAAAGGATGACTTTCAAACCACACACCATGCTTGAACTAGATGATCTAGAGCAATCCATGAACCAATTGAGACCCAAAAAATTCTTCGCCCAACTCACACCAATAAAACACATTCATCTTGAACACCTAGTTTACCTTCTATGCACACTAACATATGAAACTTGCTATGTACAACACCAAATCACAAAAAATCTTGAATTAAGAAAGATATAAAAAATATGAAAAACTTCCCAAATCTACAAGACCAAAAACCAACTCATGGAGAAATGTGGAGCAAATACATTTCTCCTAGACAACACTACAAACAATATTGCAAACTTAGTTCATACACTGGTGAATATATCTCTCTTTGCACATTGATCTAGAAACCCAAGTTCTAGATATAGAGTCTTTGAACATCTTTGATCAACATATTTGAATCACACAAGCATATATTCAACCTAGAAGAAATGCAAAGAAAAACTAGAACATAACTTTGTCCCCTAGAATGCCACTATAATACACTATTTCCTCTTTTTTATCAAATTTTCTCAAAAGAACTTGGAAACCAAGCAATAGACACACATCCTCATCATCTTCAATACTTCCACAACACAACTAACAACTTCTCATAATCTTGCAACAATCTTATTCATCAATAGAAATCAATGATAAAAGATGCTTGTTGACATCAATAACAACACCAACTACTCATACTTGCAACAATCTCCCCTTTGCCATTGTTGGAAAAACATGATGTGAAAAACCATCAAAGACACAATAGCTCTCTACCATATTGATTTTCTTTTCTATTTTCTCCCCCTAAATAACTTATCTTTTACATGTGTTTTTCTCTCCTTTGACATCATTCTCATGACTCTCTCTCTCCCTTATTATTTATTCTTTTTCACATGATTCTCTCTCCCCCTTAGATCTTTTTCACATTACTCTCTCACCCTTTGACATCAATGGAAAATGACATAATGTTCATTCTATTTTATTATTTTCCTATCTCATCAAACAACCTACCTACAACTACTCTGCAACACCTTTCCTTTACTCCTCTGAATACTTCCCCTTAGGAGCACACACCAACCTATACCATATCAACAATGCCACTACCTACTCTCCCTAAGAGGTAGCCACCAACATCAGTCCAAAAAAATGAATCTTGATATCCATTGGGCTGATGCATCTCATTATGCATCTAGTTCAAAGAAGGAGGGGCAATAACCCCCAACTTGTCTTAGAGATACTCAAAATTAGATCCTTTTAAGAAAATACTTAGTGAATATATCAACAATCTGATCCTTTTTAGGCACATATTCAATCTTCAATTGATTCTCCACAACCTTTTCTCTTAGAAAGTGATATCTGATTGAAATATTTTTTCCCTTGAATGCATCACTAGATTCTTTGAAATATTTATTACACTTTTATTGTCACAAAACATAGAAATAGGCTCATCATACACTACTCTGATATCCTTTAATGTTTTCCTCATCCACACCACTTGTGTGTAGCAAGATGCTAATGCAATGTACTTAGCCTCTACAGTGGATAAAGAAGTTGGATCTTGTTTCTTACTTAGCCATGATACCAACCTACATCCAAGAAAGAATGTACCACCACTTGTACTTTTTCTATCATCCACACAACCAACCCAATCTACATCAGTGTAAGAACTCAATATAAAATTAATATCCTTTGGATACCACAAGGCATGATCCAAAGTGCCTTTCAAGTATATAAATATCCTCTTTACTGTCGCAACATGTGGCTCTCTAGGATCTTCTTGGAATCTAGCCATAAGAAAAACTACATGCATGATATATGTTCTAGTAGCAGTTAGATATTGTAGTCCACCAATCATTGATATGTACTTTCACTAATCACCCTTAAGGTATTCATCATTCTTTCTCAACTTGCAACTAGTAATCATAGGACTACATACCAGTTTGGAGTCTTCCATTCCAAAATTCTTCAACATCTCTTTGACATACTTTTATTGTAAAATGAATATACCTTTGTTTGATTTATTTGTAACCCAAGGAAGAAACTCATCTCTCCAAACATAAACATCTCAAACTCTTTTTGTATCTCTTCTCCAAAATTCTTGCACATAGCTTGCCTCCAAAAATTATGTCATCAACATACACAACTACAATCAATATTTGATCTTTTTCAACCTTAAAAGTAAATATTACTATCTGTGATACCTTTATTGAATCCTTGTAACAAATACTTATTCAACCTTGCATACCAAGCTCTAGGAGCTTGCTGCAATCCATACAATTTTTTCTTCAATCTACAAACCATTTTAGGTTTATATGATAATTGAAATCCTTTCGATTGTTCCATATAGACTTATTCTTCCAACTCTCGATTTAGGAAAGAAAACTTCACGTCCATTTGATAAACATTGAAATCCTTATGTGCTGCAAAGCCAAAAAACATTCTAATAGTTTCCATTCTAGCAACTAGGGAAAATGTCTCATCAAAATCTATTCCTTTAATGTGTGAATAGCCTTTACACATAAGCCTTGCCTTATTACTTACCACTTCTCCATTCTCATTCAATTTGTTTCTAAACACCCAGTTACATCCAATTATTATTTTTTTTGTTGATCTTGGGACAAGTTCCTAAGTTTGTTTTTTTTCAATCTACAATAGTTATTCTTCTATAGCTTTCATCCAATACTCATCCTTGCATGCTTCAATCATTGTTTTAGGTTTAAATTTAGTAGACACAAATTTACTTCTTCAACAACTTTCCTTCTTGTTAGTACACCTTTGCTTTTGTCTCCAATGATCTATTCTTCAGAATGCTTTCTCTACACATACTTAGGGGTTCTAGGAGCCTTTTTTGGAGCTTATTCCTCTTCTTCAAACTATGCTTCCTTTTCCTTAGCCTTTTCCTTTTCTTTGCAATTAGGTTCATTTGATTCATATCCATCTATCACCACTGAGTTCCAAAAAAATTCATCAACCTTGACAATCACACTCTCAACAATCTTTCTCAATATTTTATTGTAGCACCAGCATGATTTTATTTTAGTAGAATATCCAAGGAAGATTCATTCATCAGACCTTGCATCAAAATTTCCCAAGTTTTCTTCATCTCTTTTGATATAACACTTGCTTCCAAACACTCTGAAGTATTAATAGTAGGTATCCTTCCATACTACATATCTCATAGGGAGTCTTTGTGTTGTTTTCTTTTGCTTGAACTCTATTAAGTATGTAAACAACATTATAAATTGCTTCTCTCTAGTATACTTACAATAGGTTAGTTTCTTTCATCATAGTCCTTGCAACTTCTTGAACACTTTTGTTTTTCCTTTCAATTACTCCTTTTCGCTGAGGAGTCATATGGGTAGAGAAGTGCCTCTTTATGCCATGATTCTCACAAAATATGTTAAATTCATTAGAGGTGAAATAATCACCTATGCCAGACCTTAAACACTTAATCTTCAAATCCATTTCTTTCTCAACCATAACTTTAAATTCTTTGAATCTATCCAGGCCTTCATATTTTTCTCTAAGAAAAGTAACCCATGTCATCATTGAATAATCATTAATAAAAAACATGAAATACCTATCACCTTGAAGAATTCTTGTTCTTGTAGGACCAAAAAGGTCTTTATGCACCAATTCTAGTATTCTAATAGAAGATTGTTCTTTTCCTTTGAAACTTCTTGTTTACTTCTCAATCTGACACTACTTGTAGACAACATTAATGGGATTTGTAATCTTTTGTAGATCTCTCACTACTTGAACTAAACTAATTCTTACTAAGTTATCAAAATTAATGTAACACATCCTCTTGTTCCATAACCAACATTCATTAATTTGAGTCATAAAAAAATGGCCATCAACACCCTTAAGCTAATAAACACTTCCATATGTCCTTCCAACAACAATCATAGTTCCAAACCCTTTTCTGATCTCACATTTATCATCTTGAAACATAAGATTTCATCCTTTGCTACACATCTTTCCAACACTCAAGAGGTTATGCCTCAAACCTTTAACATAGTAAACATCTTTAGTATTATGATTGCCATAAAAATGATTGAACCTATTCCACATATCTTAGTACTTGAATCATATCCAAATCTCAAAAGTCCTCCATCATACTTTTCAAGTTTAACAAACCTACTCTTTCCTTTGGTCATATGATTAGAGCAATCATTGTCAATGTTCCAATATAGTTTTTATCCTGTTTAGCACTAAAGTAGATGCCAAAGTACCTTCAATCTTATCATTTCTCTCTGAAGGGCATTCCTTCACACATCTTTTAGGGTTCTAGCAAAAAAAAATTCATATTTTAAAGCCATGAACAAGAATTCATCATCAAAATTACTTGTATCTCCTCTAACATAATAGCTTTTCTTAATCATCTTACCTTTTTTCTCCTTGTTTTTATCATTCACAACTCTATTTGGAGATCTTGAAGCATAGTGACCTATCTTTCCACAATGGAAATATTTGAAAGCTAATTTTCCTCTGTATTTACCAGTAACTCTTCTCATCCTTCTCCCAAAGTTAGCCTCCACATCATCAATATCTTCTTGATCTAGTTCTTTAATCTTCTCTATTTTCCCAGCCTTGAAAGAAATCTCAACTTTTGCACCATTGTTAGTACCAAACTCTCTCATTTCAAATGTAGTTAAAGAGCCATACAATTGATCTCTAGAATACTGATCTAGATTTTGAGATTATTCAATAGCAACAACTTTATAACTAGAGGCTCCAATGTCTAGCATAATACAAATGATGGAATAGAAAGGGGGCCTCTATTGAACCATTTTGAGGTGATGAATTTTTTGTGGAAGTTGACAACTAATAATATTCAATCCCTATCCCACAATTACTTATCCGGGCATAAATCATATCCTCAATCTTTAAATATTTCATTCACCATTTGTAGTTAATGTCTACAAGTGTGGAAGTGAACTAAATTATTCCCATGCCCATGAATTTGGGCCCCAAATTTCAAATTTTAAAATTTGAAATTAATCCTTCTCTCATTTTCATACAACTTATGGGCTAACTAAAGTATGAATTGTTTCAAATTGCACACTAGAGTGGTGTATCTAAAGACACCATAATTCAAATGAATCATCCAAGAGGAAGGATCTCGGATTAAGAGAATAATTTATTGATCAATGACATCTAGAATTTAGCTGCAAGTGGATAAAAATATTCACTATAAGTATTTCTAAACATTGTCTATTCATACATAGATTCATATTTCAAAGACTAAGACACTATGATTAGAACAAAGCAATTTTGTAATTATGACATAGTTTAAACTTTCACATTATAAATTGAAAAGTTAAATGAATCATGGGCCATTAAATTAAGTTGTGATCTCTAATTTCACAAAAACCAAGTAAAAATATAATTTTTTTCTTACATAAACTATTTTATATCTTTTTAATGAATTAGTATATTAAATCTTATATTGTGTGTTCAATTTAGCTTATGTATCCTTTAAATTGACTAAATAATTTGTTATTGTTCATATATCTTTTAATACGTCTTCAATTTCTTAAAACACTTTGATAGTAATCTAAATTCCTAGCTACTAAATCCAACATAGTAAAAAACTTTATGATGGTATTTACACGCACGCGCGCGCACACACACACACATAAGCAGTTCATACTGCTTTTAGGTCTTTAGATTCTTATTGTACAATATAATCATAAACTTTCGAAGAAGCAAATATGATAACCTTAATAATGAAGTTTAAGACGACAACTTTATGATGATATTTTCTCTGTAGTTCATATTGCTTTTAGGTCTTTAGATTTTTGTTGTACAACATAATCACAAACTTTAATGTCAAATCAAGTTCATTATAACAAAAACATCTCATTAATATTAAAATAGAGGTCCTCCTTTATAAAAAAAACCCTTCACTAGGCACTAATTTTTTTGCCTTTTGCCTCCACTATCATCATTTGAATAAGTAGAATCATACCTCCATTTTGTAGTGGACTTTTCATTTTCTTCGTTAATACTTTCTTGATTTTCTTTCTTATCATCCTCTTCATTTCTTTATTTTCTTTGTGATTGCCCTCCTTGTTTTGTTGAATACTACTTTATTTGTTGAACTAATACCATTTTTATTTTCATTAACATTGATATTAAATTGATTTTCTCCATTTTTCCCTTTTGACTTCTTTATTTTCTTATTATACTCTTCATTTGCTTTAATACCATTTTTATTTTCATTAACATTGATATTAAATTGATTTTCTCCATTTTCCCTTTTGACTTCTTTATTTTCTTATTATACTCTTCATTTGCTTCTTTCATGACCTTCAGATTTTGTCATCCTCTCCATTTTTTACTTTCATACCCTTTAAATTTTCTTCTTGTTATCCTCTCGATTTTTACACCGCCGCCACTGCAACGCCGTATAATCCCCTATGAATAGGTGGTGCGTGCGACGAAACACTTTATAATCTCCTTACAATTTGAACCTCATAATGGTCGAGTTTAGGGTGTCCTCAAGATAGCCAACACGGGCAAGAAGGTGAACCATGCACGCATAGTGATAAATTATAGGTGTAATGCAATACCTGAGAGTTACTAATCAGATTGAATTATGTACGGCTCTCTTCTGCTAAACATGGGCGGCATGGATAGCTGCTGCCAGTATTAAATGCACGTACCATCATTTTCAGAGCCTAGTTTTGGAAACTGCGTAGTTGTACATTGGTGGCAGACATCCTTCTCCGTGCTGCATACACTCACTGCAATGACTCGTTATAAATGAAAGTATAAGAGTTAAAATTTAAAAAGTATAACTTATGATTTTTTTGTTTTCAAATTTCATTATTAACTTTAATGTTTTTATTTGATAATTTATAATATAAAAAATAATATATAATAAATATAATAATAATATTTTAAAAATTAAATTTACATTATATAAAATATTAAAAAATAAATTGACATGATATAAATATAATATATAATAAATAATTTTAAATATTTTGAAGATAAATACAAAATAAAATTTAAAATATTATTAAAAAAAAATTATATGTTAATTGGATTGTTAAATTTTTGTGATAATATTTTTTTAATAATATTTTAAATTTTATTTTGTATTTATCTTCAAAATATTTAAAATGTATTTATTATATATTATATTTATATAATGTCAATTTATTTTTTAATATTTTATATAATGTAAATTTAATTTTTAAAATATTATTATTATATTTACTATATATTATTTTTTATATTATAAATTATCAAATAAAAGTATAATGTAATATATACTTAATGTAAAATATATATTATACGTATCAAAAAATATAAAATATATATTATTATATATATATATATATATATTTATAATAAAAATTATTAAATACAAATATTAAATTATTAGAATTAATAACTAAGACATTTTTATATAATACACATTAATTTAACATGTAAATATAATGTAACACATAATTACTATATAATACATATTTTATATAATTGATGAAAAATATGATTGCATTTATATTTAAAAAAAATAAATGTATTTATCATAGATTATATTTATATAATGTCAAATTGTTTTTTAGTATTTCATATAATTATATTAAATTTTTAAAATGTTATTATTATTTTTTTGCATTATATTTATATATTAATTTGATTTGCATTATATAAAATTATATTATGTATTTTATCTAAAATAAGTTTTTTGGTAATAATTACTATATGTATTAATGCATAGATGCCCTGTGCATCTATTTACTTCTTAGGTAAATGTTAAAACTAAAATATTTATTTTTAGAGCCATCCGTGCATCATACATGGATAATACATATAGTAATTATTACCTAGGAACTACCTAATTACTATAAAACTAAATATTTTAGTTTTAACATTTACCTAAGAACTTATGTAATTATTACCTAAGAACTACCTAATTACTATAAAAATAAATATTTTAGTTTCAACATTTACCTAAGAACTAAATAGATGCACAGGGCATCTATGCATTAATACATATAGTAATTATTACCAAAAAACTTAATATATAATTTTTTTTAATAATATTTTAAATTTTATTTTGTATTTATCTTCAAAATATTTAAAATTATTTATTATATATTATATTTATATAATGTCAATTTATTTTTTAATATTTTATATAATGTAAATTTAATTTTTAAAATATTATTATTATATTTATTATATATTATTTTTTATATTATAAATTATCAAATAAAAACATTAAAGTTAATAATGAAATTTGAAAACAAAAAAATCATAAGTTATACTTTTTAAATTTAGGCTAACTTTTATACTTTTATTACGCTGAAGGCGTTCCCTCAATGAAGTTTTTCATTCAAATTTTTCTATCAACGGTTTAAAGCAGAATGCAAGACCATCTGCGATATATCTTGACCGTTCATTAGTTCTTGTCGTATTCCCTTCTACCCTGTTCATGCATTTACTGAGAATGTGAGTTGGTTTATCCTCTGCTTTGTGATGCATTTACTCTTTTCGCTGCCTTATGCATTTTTCCCCAAACCCTAAATCGCTTTCACGTAGACAGGTTGTAGGTACTTTTGTTTTTGTGAATAGATTGAAGCAGCAAGCGATTTTTGCTTTGTAGGGTTTCCTGCAAATTCTGTCCATTTTCTCTCTTCGGCATCGTTGATATCGGGACACAATTAGTGCAGAATCTTGAGGTAAGTCACTTGCCAGTCTGCTTTCGAAGATTTTTCCTTTTGAATCTGTACGCTGCCTGATCATTCTCTGCTGTGTTTTCTTTCATTCTAAACAATTCTATTGTTATATATCGAAAGAGGATATGTTGTTTTATCTGTCGTTGTTTTCTTGTCATCAGTCCCGTTGAGTTTTTTCAAATGTTATAATAAGATCCATTGCCTTGACCCTTCTCCTGCCTCTTTCATTTTTAATTCTTGGCCACAAGGTAATCTCAGAGCCCCCTCATCAGCAAAATCATGATGAACACCGAACTAAGAAACATATGCCTTTAGCCCTGCCACAGAAAACATTTGGCACAACTTATGCCTGCAAATTGCGGAAGACATGTTCTTTCCGTGCTCTCAAACTCCCATACTATCTTAGGTGGAGAAGGGTAATAGCTAAGCTCACTGTATATGGTGTTGCACTTGACTATCGCATTTGTGTGAAAGTTTCTACAGCCTTTTAACAAGTATATTTTGTGCTTACCCCATAATCATATCATTCCATGATGCGTCATCTCTTTAAGGAATTCTTTCATACAATTAACGTGCCTTGTTTATGTTTCTGCATTTTGCATACATGACTAAATGTTGCGGGATTTGGCTTTACAGGTCTGTCGACTTTATTTACTTGAAATTTTCAAAAGCCCTTTCAATAAATCATTTTTTTTTCTTTCGCACAACGTACAATGTTTCCAGGCCCTCGAATCGCATTTCTTTGAGGCATTCTGTCAAACAGTTCACGTGCCTTGTCTATGTGTCCACTTTTTACATATATAACTATAAGGCAGTTGAAATTACAACATTGAAAAAAAATGTACCTCCATCTTTTATGTTGCGATGAAAGTCCATACCCTGTTCCAAAGCTCCCATTTTAGCGTTGATAGATTAGATGTTAACAAATGTTGTGGAATGTGGCGTTATACTGCCAGTCACAGCCGCGTGATACAATTTGTGCAAAATCTTGAGGAAAGTTGTTGGCCATGGTTTCATCGAATTCTTTTGTTTTATTTTCTTTGGAATTTGGTATTCACCTCTATCACTGCTTGGATCAGCAAGGTCAAATGCTCAGAACTCCCTTATATCCTCTTATTTAATTCAATTGTTGTGTACAAATGGGTTTGTTTTGTTATTCCTTTGTGAAGTTTTACAATGGTTTAGTGTTATTTATGTTTCTAAAGCATTGGAGGTTTTGTTCTTTTTGGGGATTTTGATCATCAAGTGTACTTCATAAAATATCTCTGGCATTGATACTATTGGAAATGTGAATTGATGAATTTGGGATTCTTATGTTTCTTCTATTCTTGTCTATTTTGGGTATTAAATCTGTGGCATTTTAGCGATGAATAAGTTAGATTTGCTCTGTCCCAAATGGGCAACATTTGCTTTCCCCAACTTAGTAAAATTATAGTCCAAGCTCTGTAAATTTACTATCTATAATTGAGTGTAATCTGGTGTATCACAGCTGCTGGAGAATTTGCGTGTGGCCGAGGTTTTAAATCCTCAGCAACTCAAAACCAGAAAATTCCTTATAAATAAATATCTGCCTTCTATTAATATCTGCCCTACTTTCATGACCTCCTTTTTTATCAGCGACATCAACAGAGATTTGTGCAGAATCTTGAGGTAGTCACATTTCTCTTGCCGTTAATGGTTTCCACTCCATATTTTATTGCTTCCCCCGCTGCTAATGCTTTATGCCCCTTTACTGTGATAGATTGAAGCAGCAAAATTAAGCAGCAACCGTACACAACTTGGGGTTTCTTGAAAATTTCCTGCGACCTCTGCCCATTTTCTGTCATCGGCATCATTGACAGGTCGACACAATTTCTGCATAATCTCTAGGTAAGCCACTTCCCATGATTTCGGTTTATTGTATTTTTTTAACCTTCTGCATTACAGAAACCATTTGCATTTGCTTCAAATTTTCTAGCCTTTTTTTTAAGCAAATAAAATTCCTTATAATAAGAGAAAATAAAATTTTAAAAGGTAAAGTTCCTCAGCCTTATGCGATATTCTTTATTCTTAGAGTCATTAAGGAAAGTATCCAAGACCTTTTTCTTTTACTGATAAGAGAGTGTATGGAATAGGACCTTCTAGATAGTGTTAAAAGTAATCATATGGATATATGTTCATGTTAAAAAAAGAAAAAAAATTATTGTTTCTGAGACTGAAGTAGAATAAGTAATTTAAAATATTATTTATAAAATATTATATTAGAATTTTAAGTATATTTATAAGATGAATGATATTTATTTAAGAGAATATAGGTAGATGCCAATTTTCTAGTGTGATATAAGATTATTAGTCACTATTTTAGAGGGTAATTCTTATGATGGATAATGTATTATTAGTAGTATTTTTTAACTGGTTAAATATGATCCAGGGACCATTTCTTTTAATTAAAATATTTAACAAAATTTACATAGATTTCTAACTGAATTAAGTAAAATTTCAAATCAATCTAATACATTTATAAGGTTTTACCAACAAAATCAAAACAATTAAACTATTCTTATCAGTACTTAGTCCTCCTCCCTATTTGGGCTATCAATAAGCAAACAAAATTACTCCTTTTTCAAATCTTGTAATACCTTTAGACCTCCATTGCTAGGTTACCTATGAGGATGAACAACTTCCAAAATGCATTTAAAGAACCAAAAGCCGAGGTAGCACCATTGACCATGAGGAAATTGAGGATGAGAGAAGCAATAGAAAAAGCATCATTTAGGCCACCTAACATTTGCTTCTTAACTAGTGCCTTCACTAACACTCATACCATGTCAATCTCCTCACATAAATCCAACAAGACTACCATGACCATTGAGGAGATGTCAATATTCACTTTCTTTTGATGCTTCGAGTCCAAGAGTTCCTCACCCAACATCCAATGCATTACATATAGGAGTAGACCATATTTGGTTTTGAAGACCTTTTTTAATCTTAGTTCTAAAATAGTGCCTAGGAAGGTCATTTGGTGTCCTTTATTGTTAGGCCTAACACGTGTATCCATTTTACTAGTGGCAAGTGTGAGCAGAGAAATGAAAATGGAACTCAACTTGCCACAAGGTTAAACCCCACACACCTTGCATCCTCATTATGAAAAGAAAAGTGTCATTACACCATATTACCTATAGGCTTAAGTGAAAATTACCTAAAATTAACATTTGAGATATGTCAAGCCTGGAAATGACTCCAATATATGCTCCATCTTTGTTAAGTAAGTTTCATAATGGATGGTGACATGTTAATATTTGATATTATAATGTGATCTTAGATCTTTCTAATCCTCAAAAATCAAATTAAATTTCTTATTTTTCATCATTCTAAAGGTAAAGTTAGCTATGTAATTTGTCACGGTATTTGCTTCCATGTAGGTGTGTTATATCATGAAGAAATTAAATGAGGTGATATACGACCAAGAGTGTAACAAGATATTATTGATTTTTAATCTCTTAGCATGTCATTTCAAACTAGATTCACTAGATTCATTTAATATATGAGATCAATTTAGGAAATGATGTTTGTGCAAACATGGTCTCAATGAAGAATTGATACCTTCAACACAGCTAAGCATCCACTTATAGTTTGGCTGGAAGATATCCTTATGTTGGTGAAGATCAAATAGTATTTCCATCTCTAATTCAAGATTGTAGAAATTAGTTAGAAATATAGTTTTCAGAAATTCAATGGATTCTTTTCTTTTTCAACAATTTGTAAAATTTTTGCTTTTAATTTTCCTTGTCAAAATTTGTATTTGGTTACTAAGATTAAAATTGAAATTTATAATATCCTTATGTTGGTGAGATCAAACAATTTTGCCATCTCTAATTCAAGATTGTAGCAACTCAACTGGGGATTATATGTTTGATACCAAACATTAAATACTACTCAAAAACTTGTTTAAATGCAACCTTTCTATGATGCAGTAGATATTTTGCTCAAATGAATTGTAATGGCTTTGTTCGTAACCCAAAATGCATGGTATAAAACTATTTCCAAGACATTCACTTGTGATTCATATATCATTTATTAGGCCTTTTTACTACAAAACCATTTCCTATATCTTTTTTTAGTACATAATACAGCTTCTGTTACGATCAACAACACAAAGTTTAAACACAACCACCCTCACTCACCCATATATTTTTTAAAATTTTAATGCTTTTTTGCCTATGTGAGAAGTTAATATTCTCCAATAAATTCTTCTAAATATTAATATTGCTTTGCTTTGTTCCCCAGCAATCCCCATCATGGAAAATCAAGTAGAAATTTTGCAAGCAAAGCGTTCTCGTCGTAACCATTTGGAACGATTGAGGTACCATGCAAAGAAGGATTCCTTTAATAGAGGGAGACGAGCAAACCATCACAACCTCCATGCAGGAGCTTCCACATCCACACCCTCTCTTTCCATTAATCCCTCTCCGTTACAATTACCCACATCACATATGCATTCTATATTACAACCCAACTCCCCCTCCCAAACCCAAAATCCTCCACTATTTCCTCCAAACTATTACACTGCTAGAAATTCATTCCGTTCAAAGTTGGATAGCCTATCAAACTTCTCAACATGCCAAGTATGCATGGAATGATATCCAGGAATAAAAACTAGGCAATTCAATGGTAGTATTGCTTGTTCAAGGTGCATTTCAGAAAAAAATGGCAATCGCTTCTCAAAGTGGAACAACATGGACCCTGGTGAGCAGCCTGCATGTTTGCAACGCATTACTCAAATCGAGGAGATGCTTATAGCACGTGTTAGCCCTGTACTCCAAGTTACTTATGCAAGAGGGGGCCAATTAAAATACAGTGGCCACACTATTTGTTTTCCTCAGGATATTACTGTAATTGCAACTTATTTACCTCGACATATACATGACCTTGATATACTCATAGTTAACAAAAAAAATGTTCCTTCCCAGCAGTATAGCTTCTATGTTTGCAGAACACGTGTTCACGAGGCTTTACAATATAAGATTTCTAATGACCCTTACTACAAAGATGTACACTTAGATGAGGCATCTCTCTTATGCTTGCCTATTGTCTCCACTGACATCTCAGACCTTCTACATGCAACAACCTCAAATTCAAATCCCTCTAATGTAAGTTTGATGGAAACAGATAATACAGATGAAGAGCAATTTGAAGAGAATTTGCAAGCAACAACATCGTTTGTGGCCAATCTTCCCCCTGCCCGTACAGAAGTGGAAGAATTACGAGCCTTGTTGCAATTAGGGGAAGGACGCCCAACTCCGACTATTGATTGGCCACCAATTTCTTTAACGCCCATCAATGAATACACCACTGATGGATTATTTGTTATGGCATTCCCCACATTGTTTCCAAAGGGCACAACTACATTCAACCAACAAAATATGAAAGAGGTCAAGTTACATGAATATGCTCTCCACCTTCTGAGATACCATGATAATAGGTTTGGTCAACACCCACGATTTAGATACTTCATACTTAATATTCTTATGCGCCATCGAAGCCAATCCACAGCTTCTGTTTTTGTTCAAAAACACTTGGAATGTAGCCTACCAACAACAATACTTGCCCTACAACAAAGATTGAAGGACCTTCCTGATGACAAGCTTGCAGACCAGGTTATCTGGTTTGGTTCAATTATACGTGGCACCCGCCCCTTTTGGAGTCATCGTAGGGGGGAGCTATCTGACATGGTTATTCAGGTTGGTTGCCCAACTCTATTCTTTACCCTTAGCGTAGCAGATACTAAATGGCCTGACCTACACAATGTCATGCCGTCTACTGCACCAACAAATCCTACAGCTGCATCTCGATGGAGGATCCAGAAAATAGTGCAAAACCCACACCTCTCTGCACTATACATGCATCACAGGTTCACTGCTTTTCGTGAAGAGGTTTCAGAAAAGATTCTCTGCACAACCGACTACTGGTATAGGTAAACCTATTTCACATCTTTTAAATTTTTTTTCCATACACCGATTGCTTACTAAGATCTCCACTCTCCAGGTATGAATGGAAACACCGAGGATCTGCACATGTCCATGGCTTTGTTTGGCTCAAACAAGCACTTGATATTGCTAAACTACAATGGAATAATCTTGCATCAGTACAAAATGCACTCAACTATATTGACAAATATGTCTTTGCATGGAACCCGCACCACCATCCAATTTCAAATGATAGGGTTCAACAATCTACCTTTGACATCCCCTACTTAATGGACACAAGAATGATTATGTTGTCAAACCCTTCACATGACTACAATGAATTGCTCAACTGTGTTCAACGCCATACACGTTGTACCTTGAACACATGCTTGCGAAAAAAAGGAGCCAACCTTGAATGCCGCTACAAAGCCCCTTGGCCCATCCAAGATACCTCAACCCTTTCAATTGAGAGTGGCCTACCAAAGCACACCCCTGCTCGCAATGACGACCGTTTGAACCTTCACAACCCCACAATCCTCTCTATTTGGCGAGCAAATGTAGATTGCCAACCTATTCTCTCAATAGATGCAATGCTCAAATATATAGCAAAGTATGCAACAAAAGCAGAAATCAAATCCGAAACATATCATGCAATGCTTTCTCGTATTTCAACTAACTTAGATCCTGACAAGCCAACACCTATAGCTTTTAGAAAAATGCTTGTTGACAATGTTGTTGATCGTGATATAAGTGCCCAAGAAAGTTGCCACCTTTTGCTAAAGCTACCCCTTTGTCTGTCCAGCAGAACATTCATTTCTTTAAATGTAAACCAAAAACACTATCAACACATTCCACTCTCAACCACATCCACATCAACAAACACAGACTACATTGATGCATACTTGGCCTGTCCTGCTTCTATGGAGACATTGGCACTGATTGAGGTCATGCAAAAATGGAGCTTCAAAGCAACTCGTAAAAAGTACCAATGGAAAGAGCGTTCCAAAAATGCTATTGTTTGAGTGTCTCCATGCTTCACAAGCATTCCTATGAGGGATGACCCACAATTTCATGACTTCTATTGGAGTGAATTGCTTCTCTACAAACCAATTCATAACATTGCATACGACTGTGGATCATCCACAGACGAAATTGTTGCTAACTGGGAGAGGCTGGCATGCAACTACCATCCATGGCATGTGCGACGCATTGCACCAGAAACATCTGCCAACCCAGAACCAGGCACTCCTTCTGACAACGAAGAACAACCACATCAATGTAACCAATCTGAATGGCAAGTTCTGTCAAGTGTACACACAGGCCATCCAATCCAGCTTGCTGAAATTGACATGTTGGGTGACCGTGAAATAGACCTTAATCATGATTGGGAGACTCCTTCCATAAATCCACAACATCACAACTTGGCTACTAGCTTTGTAGAGTCTAACCGCAATGCATTTCAAGTGCCCCACCCACCCAATGTAAACACCACGCACACCCTTTCATCCGAACAACAAAAAACATTGGATTTAGTGTTGTAACACCTATCTTCCAACACTTACCAACCACCACTAAGAATAATTGTTCAAGGAACTACAGGCACCGAAAAATCACACCTCATCAAAAAAATTAGGTCTGCACTCAATGGTTCAGCCCCAAACGATCAAACTTCTCTCCTACTTCTTGCACCTACAGGTGTTGCAGCATTCAACATTGGAGCAACAACAATACATTCCGCACTTTGCATTCCCATCAAAGAGATGGCTCCCTTGCAGGGCCAAATGCTAGCAAACTTCCAAGAAAAAATGTACTTTGTTCGCTACATTTTGATAGGCGAAATGAGCTTCATCGGTCCAAGGCTGCTAGAATGTATTGACACTCGCTTGTACGAAGCCTTCCCTTCACATAACCACATTCTGTTTGGAGGTCGTTCCATCTTGCTCTTTGGAGACTTGGGCCAACTACCGCCAGACAAGGATATTCCTATGTACTCTTCTTCTTCCTATGGTGGCACACTATGGCGTAGCATCGAAACATTGATTACACTTACCAAAATGTTTCGTCAGAGCGGAGAGGATCCCACTCAAATTCTATTTCATCAACTCTTGTGCAATTTAAGGAAGGCTCAACCTACAATTGCAGATTGGCAACTACTAATGTCATGTTTAAGCTCAGCACTAACGGCCACAAAAAAAATTCCTTTCTTATCATCCATACACCTTTTTGCAACCAATGAGATGGTGTCACTCCATAATAAGCGTATGTTGTTGTCTTTGGCACAGCCCATTGCCTTATGCATTGCAGAGCAAACAAGGAGCTCATCACACTTAAATCCAGACGATGAATAGCTCCAACCTATGATCCTATTATGTGTCAACCAAAAGGTGATGCTAAGTTGTAATCTATGGACTGATGTAGGCCTCATCAATGGTGCTCTTGGACAAGTCAAACACATTATCTACAAGGAGAGCAAAAAACCACCACAACTCCCCTTATTTGTTGTTGTTCGCTTCAAGCATTACATAGGGCCTTCTTGGGATCCAAACAATCCAACAGATGTCCCTATTACCCCTTTGAGCCATGGTGGGTGGCGATAAATTCCACTAAAAATGGCATGGGCTTTAACCATCCACAAATCACAGGGCCTTACACTTGAAAGGGCCACCATTGACATTGGCAACATTGACTGGAAAGGGTTGACATTCACAACTATTTCCAGAGTCACTCATCTTGGAGGTCTTCGTATCCACCCTTCATTCACATTCCACAGATACACACGGATGCAACACAACCCTTATGTTGCACGAAGGGTGAAAGAGGAGGCTCGACTGTCAACACTATCAGCTTCAATCACTTAACATTCTCAAAAACTTTTGAACAAGAAATTATAGGTTGGTTATATAATTCTTTACTCCTTTCACTTTCAATTGTCAATTCACAAATGTTTAACATAAATTAAAAATCATTTATATTACAAAATCTACAATCAAGAAACTAAAGACATATCTGGTTTTTGGCAGGGATCCAATTTTTTATGGAATGGAAGCAATTTTTAATGCACCAAATCTTTTCATGCAACCTAGATCTATGTGGAATACAAACTGCATATAACGATGACTGATTTCTTAAGGTTTTTCCTACAATTAACAGACCTCTATGTTTTGTCTCCTATCACCATGCCTATCTTCCCCATTTGTCTGATAGTTTTCATATGTCAATGCTAAAAAATGCATTTCTTTATTATAGTTTATATTAAAAGATACATGTGTAGCATGTTTTCCTTCAAAGCCGCTCTTTTACGAAACTCTTTATGCTGCTCATTTGCAATACAATTTCTATATTTCAAAATCATATTCTCTTATTTCAAATGAAGTGACAATTTCGGCGTTCCCTCAATGAAGTTTTCCAAGCCAATTTTGTCTATCAACAGTCTAAAATTTGGGAGAGGGAATGCACTACCATCTACTTCATCCTCACCGTTGGAGTCTGTCGCTTTCTTTTTGACCTTTCTAACCTGTAAGTCATGTGCAGTAGCTATCAACGTATTTAATACCATTCCATAACTTTGATTAATCAACTGCAATTGACCCATAAACCATAAATCATTCCAACCATCACAAGAAAATAATAAGTGTATGCCAGAAAATGCTTGAGGCCGTGAGCTTTGTGTTGGGTATGTGAACTCTGAGTTGCGTGTGATTTCCAATAGTAAACCTGCTGCTAGAACTACAATCATCTTCCTCCTAAAATCAGGATCTTCTTATGCCAGCTGTGAGCTTCTTAACAAGTGTCGTTGTTCACATGTAAAGTGACAAAATGGCATCATTATTTGTAGTAAATGTGAGTTGCGCCGGCATTGACTGCAACTTGCATACGGTACAACTACAAAATGGCCAAAAAATTATGAACTGTTGAGATTCACTTCACCTGTTTCCTTCATCCCCCAAAAAGATGACTTCGTGGAATAGAGGAAATTACGATTGTTGATAGTATGATTTTTTTCTTTATACTTGTGCCTCTCAGATTTAATAAATGCATGAATTAAGCCTCAATTCTTAGTGCTTTTTCTGATTTTCTGCCTTTTTCCCTATATATACATAGACATTTAGGCATCAGAAATTACTCTATTGTTGTGGTAATTTATGCTTACAACAAGAGTTTTATCATTAGCATAGATTGTTCCACAATTGGGATGGATTGCAGGCCTATCGTAATGCTTGTTTTTGCTTCCATTATATTGTATTCCACTTCATTACTTGCTGATTGTTTTTACCTTTAAAAAGAAAATTACTTGGTTAGGTTTATGTGATTTCAACTGAGAGAATGAAGCTGCACTCAACAATTGGATTGTAGCCAAATAATGATTGATCAGTAGCCTACATATAATTTATGGCAAAAACAGGGCCATTGGCCACTGGTCAATAAAATTACTTAGGCCAGTTTATGATTTCCAAAAAAAAATGTAGAGGTTTATTTTAAGAATGCAATGACTTCAACCTTAAATGTTGTACATACACCATTTCCAAAGTGCTTTATTCACCAATAGAAAACGTTTAGATTTAATCCAAGTTATGCGAAAGTTATTGTTGCAATGTGGAAGTTGTGGAGATGTATTCAATAAATATTTGAATTGCCTTCAAAACTGCTAAAAAATGAAAATATTCAACGCAGGTAAAATGCACAGATATGACTGAAACTCTACCCAAAATATGGTAGAGGCAAAGTAAAGTAAATTTGGGTAAAAAAATCTATGAAACAGCTCTCCAACACAGGAAAATGTTGTGTCTCAAAATATGATCAATGAGAGTTTTACTTTCACTTCTAACTGCCACATGTAGGGATTCTATATTTTGTTTCTGCAAAAAAAATGTTTTGTTTATAGGTTTTAAAATTCTTTTCAACCAGAAAATACATGTTAGTTCTATATTTTTTACTCTTTCAAAGTTTGCTTACAACTGCATACACAAATGTTGCTTTACCATATGTTGCTGCAAAGTCTTCCTCACTTACACCATTCACTTTGCAGGCCTGTCCCTTTCAATGCATAGATTTGGCAATTGACTATTTCATCAATGCTACAAACCTTCAACACTTCATATTTTACAATTTCTATAATTCAAATACAATACCATATATTAAAATATTCATCTCCAAAAATCTTCGGTGTACCCATTGCACACGAAGGTGCGATTACTAGTTTATAATGAGTCATTGCAGTGAGAGTATGCAGCACAGAGAAGGATGTCTGCCACCAATGTACAACTATGCAGTTTCCAAAACCAGGCTTTGAAAATGATGGTACGTGCATTTAATACTGGCAGCAGCTATCCATGGGGCATGCATCCATGCGAGTGCAAATTGTCACCTGCATAGCCTTTGCCAACCTGGGCAGCGTCTATACGGAGCTGGCTACCCAGCCTACAAAATCAAATGCACATCCCATGGGCTGTATGTTATGCCCATCCTGCATCAAGTACCGAGACCCCACGACCTGCTCTAATTCTGTCAGTTAGACAAAGAGATGGAGCATGAAAGTGCAGTGCATGACCTAGGCAATTCAATTCCGCAGGGGACGTCAGAAAGAGGGCAGATCAAGTCATGTCAACGCACAACCGTCAACGATGTATGTATATAGTGAAGAAAATTCAGAAGAAGAAAGAATACAAGGGACTAGCTGTCAATCCAGAGAACGGGCCCACTTGATTGCAACTCAACTAGTATGAAAGCTGCGTCTTACATAAGGATGATCGGAATTTTGTCTTGAGGTGAAGATAAAAAATGTATATTGAAATTGCCTTTTCGCAGAATTAATGATTTAGGGTTCCGCAAAAAGTCCCATATAAGTTTGATTAAGGTGTCTTTATTTAAACAAATACGCTTTGATATATAATGTATAATACATATAATGCTTGTATCTCTTATATAATTAGTTTTACTTTCACGCTATATATCTATATCTATCTATATACAAAGGTTAAGGTTTAGGTTTTGATTGAATAAACAATTCTATATTGATAATAAATAAATTAAAATTATAAAATAAATTTTTTAATTGTGTAATTAGGTATTGAATGAACTTTGAGTATTAGATTTTTAATAAATATAATAAAACTAAATAGTTAATTATGGAATTTTGTTTAATTATGAATTATGAATATTAGATTTAATATTAATTTTTTTTTTTAAAAAAAATTTCATATTTATATGTTTTTATTCAAAGGAGATAACATAACCATGGTCATTGACTTCTTATTTCTTTCTTTAGGATTTATCTCATGCTTAAATCTCATTGACTTCTTACTTCTTTCTCTAGGATTTAGCTTCCTTGATTAAGGTGTCTTTAAACATAACAATAGATATTTGAGAGGGACCCAAAGATCCATGTGTGTTAGTCATGAACCTATAACCCAAAAAACAATAGAAAAATATGAATAAAATAGGAAAACCCAACCTAAAAAATCTAACTTTTTTCAATGCTAGGTTGAATTCTAACTTGGAAAAAATATACATAAACACTTTACTTATTTACTTTTAATTTAAAAATGAAAATTATGTTCATTTCTTCATTTTTCTCCTTTCTTTAGTTTTAGTGGCTACGCATACAAACCTATGGTATACATATAAACTATTCTATATTTAAATTCCCTTTTCTTGGATTATTAGCATAGATTTATGTGAAACTTCACTTTTTTTCTTAATTTTATTTTTAGGATGTAGTTATTGATGAATTTTCCAAAACTTTAAATAAGCGTGTCCATCTATTTTTGTAATGGCTAAAATGATTAGTTGTGGCTTTTCCTTCTCTATTTTATACAAGAGTTTTTAATGAGATTAATTTAGTTATCCCCAAATTATAAAGGGTAGTGTACCATTTTTTTTCAATTAAGTTTAAACCTTATCATCCCCAAGGTTTCCTAGCATAGTTAGATAATAGTTCCAAGTCACTTCATGACATTGACATATCTCACACTATACACATAATCTAACTATCTATGAACAGATCAACAATAGCTACTTCCTGTATAGGGGCAATAGGAGTAGTAAGACACTTTCTTAAATAAGCTAATCCTATTTCATCATTCCTGGTATATAATACCAATGATAGAAAATTCCTCCTATTATGGAGTAATTACAAGCACTTCATAAAACAACATGTAAATAACTTCTATATTCCTTTCAAAGAAAATTCTATATTTCCCTAGTGCAAGTAATCTTAATAGATCAAATAAAGAACTTATGAATCAACATAACATGTCATTTGATTAAGTATATGATAATTCACCTCTAAAACCTCTATTACTCTATCTCCATATGTCTTTCACTCACACACACTATGTTTCTCTCTCCCTATCACTATCTTTATCTGTCTATCTCTCTCCCTCTCCCTCTTTATCTCTCTATCTCTCCCCCTTCTATCTCTCTATCTCTCTATCTTTCTCTATCTTTATCTCTCCCTCTACCTCTATCTATTTGTCTCCCTCTTCCTCTCTTGCTATATCTCCATCTATAATTTTATCTTCCTCTCTCTCCCTCTATCTCTAGACATGTCTCTCTCTATTCATCCATCTCTCTCCCTCTCCCTCTTCCTAGACCTCTATATCTATATCTCTTTGACTCTCTATCCACCTCTTCATATTTTTTCCATCTATCCCTCTATCTCTATCTCATTATCTATCTATCTCACTATCCCTATACCTCTCCCTCTCTCACTCTACATATGTATCTCTTCTATCTCTATCTATTCGTCTATTCTCTCTATTTATCCTCTCTCTATTTGTATCTCTCCATGTCCTCTACATATCCATCTTCTCCTCCATTTACATCTCCATTTCTATCTCTTTCTCTTTATCTATATCTCCTCCTTCTCCATTTACATCTCCATTTCTATCTCTATCTTCCTCTTTGTTTACATCTCCTCTCTCTCTCACTCTCTCATTCACTCCATCTCTCCTACTATCTCTATATACATATCTCTTTATCTCTCCTTATTTGTATCCATATATTTCCCTCTCTCTCCATCTCCCTATTACTCCCTCTTTTTATATCTCTCTACTTTTCTTCCCTCTATCTTTTCCTCTCTCCCCTCTCCCTCTCTCCCCTCTTCTACCTTTCCCTCCTCTACCTATCTCTCCCCCTCCTCTACTTGTCTCTCTCCCTTTCTCTCCCTGTCTCTCTCTATCTCCCCCTCTCTTTATATCTCCCCATCTCTCCCTTCCTTTCCCCTATCCATCTCTCTATCTCTACCTCTCCCTTCATTTATCTTCCTATATATCTTTCTCTCTCTTTATTTCCTCATATATTACTATCTCCCCTTTTCTCTCTCTCTCTCTCTCCCTCTCTCCATCTCTATTTATCTATCTCTACGTCTCATTATTTCTCTATCTCTTTGTTCCTCTCTCTATATATCACTACATCTCTTTTTCTATCACTCTATCTCACCATGTATATATCTTTATATCTCTCCCTCTTCCTCTTCCTCTATATCTCTTTGTCTCCCCCTCTATCTCTTCCTCCATATCTCTCTCTCTCTCTCTCTCCCTTTCCCTCTTCCTCTATATATCTATATCTCTCTATCTCTCCCTCTCTATCTTTCTCTATCTTTATCTCTCCCTCTACTTCTATCTATTTGTCTCCCTCTTCCTCTCTTGCAATATCTTCATCTCTAACTTTATCTTCCTCTCTCTCTCTGTCTATCTCTAGACATGTCTCTTTCTATTCATCCATCTCTCTCTCTCCCTCTCCCTCTCCCTCTTCCCAAACCTCTATCTCTATATCTCTTTGACTCCCCATCTACCTCTTCATATTTTTTCCATCTATCCCTCTATCTCTATCTCATTATCTATCTCTCTATATCCCCATATCTCTTCCTCTCTCTACTTATCTCTATATATCACTTCCTATCTCTATCTTTATCTTTCTACCTCTCCCTCTCTCCTTCTCCCCCTCTATATATTTATCTCTTCTATCTCTATCTATCTCTCTCTTCTCTCTATTTGTATCTCTCCATGTCCTCTACATATCACTCTCATTCTTCTGCATTTACATCTCCATTTCTATCTATATCTTCCTCTTTATCTATATATCCTTACCCCCAAGTCTCGCTCTCTCACTCTTCCCTCTTTTCTCTATCTATATCTCCTTAAACCCCCCTCTCTCTCTCTCACTCTTCCTTATTTTATCTCTCCCTCTTTCTATCCCTATATCTTCCTATCTCTCTATTGTAAACATACCATGTGCCAATCGGTAATGGAGCTTGATTATCTTCTTTATTTATAGGTTTTGTTTTAGTTATGTTTGGATCCCTATAAGTGGATGTAAACATCATTTCTCCATTAAGACATTTGTTGCACAAATATCATTTTTCTAAATGACCTACTAATTGACCTCATGTACTACACAAATGTATGCCAAAAATAGACCAAAATTTTCCTTGATTAACTTTTCACACCTCTTTGGTCTACCCATTGCACACCAATGTGTGATTGAGCTAGTGTTTATTTTTGGATAAAACCATGTTTATTGGATGAAATTTGTATATTTGAAATAGTCGCTTCTATTGTTTTTTCAAATGAGTAATGAGGAAATGAAGCATTTTTAAAAAATAATTATGAAAATATAAAGGATACAATGTTGTGCTTTATGGGATAATATAAAGTGAATATGCATTCAAATTTAAATGTTTAAAGCTAGAAAACATGCACATATGAAAAAATTATATTGTATATTGATTTTTAGTCATCATGGAAAGTAAGATTGCAAGAAATAAATCTATAAGTTATTAATTATAACTCAACCATTCTAAAGTGAATATACATTCAAATTTAAATGTTGAAAGCTGAAAAATATGCACATAAGGAAAAATTATATTGTATATCGATTTATATATAAATATGTAGAATAATTTTCTACACATATACAAAATTGGCATTTATACCAACTCAAAATATTTTTTACAAAATGTTGCATATGTCATCTCAAGCTCCATATGCCATCTCAAAATCTATATGCAATGTGGATGTTCAATAACTACACATTAAATCTTAATAGTTCAATTGATCATATGTCTCAAGCGAGTCCTAAACTTGTGGTGGCTCATCAAAATCTAACCTCCTCATGCCACTTGGTGGATGCAAAATTGACTGCATAATAACAAGTCAAACCATATTTTAATGCTCAAGAGTAAATAAATTAGGCCAACCAAATAAAAACTTATCTACTATAATTTAAAATTTTCAAATTACCTTATTGTTACCATCTCTACTTTGCATTACATCCATTGTTGAAGCTGTTTGGTTAAGATCAATAGAAAATGGTAACATGTGTTGTTGGGTGTTCTATTGATTATCTAAAGCCACAATAACATGCACAATTAACACGTCAACTAAGAAAAAATAATTTTAAAAATTAAAGACATAAAATTGATTGAAGTGTGTTCTATAATTTCTATACCATCTCCACTTTGCATTGTATCTATTGTTGTTTGGTTAAGATGAATAGAAAAAGGTAACATATGTTCTTTATTGTTTTGTTGATCCTCTGAATCTGTAATGACATGCACATTTAACAAATCAACATAGATAAAGTTTTCAAGTGTAAAATTGCATTACATAATGAATATAAACAATAGTAAATTTATTAAGTATAAAATTAATAAATACATGTGAAAGTTAAAAAATACCATCTATAACTTGTATTTCATTTATTATTGTTTGGTTTAGATCAATAGAGAAAGGTAATCGACATCATTGAGTACTTTCTTGATCATCCAAACCTATAATGACATATATTTAACATATGAAATAGAAACAAGAAGTATTATTATGCAAATTACTAAAATGCATATGAATAATTATACTCACTGGGTTGTTGGATGATAACTCTTTCTTCTTCTATTGTGATGCCTGAGTGATTAATGACCTTTTTTTTCTTTTTCTTTCTACATCCAATAGAGGGGAATTGAAAATTTCCATACTCTTTAGCTGTTTCATTCAAGTCTTTGGAGATGACATTGTCTCTTTGATGAGTTGAACGATGTTTGCACATTTTTCTTGGACTAAACCATGGTGATATTTGTCTCATCGACATGTTCTCTATGCCAAGGATTGGTGTGAATTTGGAAGAGGATGGAAAAGATGTATTGATATCTTTTCTCAACCTCTCAATACATTGACTAAATTTATTTCTTTCATCTTCACTAGTTGGTAAATTTTGGAGTAGATGATTTAAATAATCAATAGAATTTTGAAAGTTCCAGCCATCTGTAATACAAATATATATGATTAAATTTGAAAATATTTTTAAAATATCTTAATGTTTCATTATAAAATATATAAATTGAAATGTACCTATTCTTTGGTCTTCACCAATGACAACCCCAAACACATCTTGATCTTCTACTTGATTACAACCATCTATAATTGGATTAAGATTTAATTAATTTTGAGAACCATAAAAAATAAACTAATATTTAATTGTAATGACCATATTGACATTACCGATGGTATTAATTTCATGACTAAAACTCCCTCTGACATTGTCAGCATCATCAAGCAATGGAGTAACACCATCTATAATTTAATGAGATTAATTTAGTTAGTTTTGAGGAAAAATATAATAATCATTTAACCTATGAATATTAAACTTAAATTTCAAATAACCCTTACCAGAAACTTGATCTTGCTCATTATTTGTGTTTCTCTTTAGAAGATCTAAAATCTTTAACACATGCTTGCATGTGTTTCCCTTCTTTGCCCACTGAAAATCACACACATGCAAATCTGGTCCAAATTTTCTAACAAAATACCATTTTTTTGGAACTATTTGGCTTCTTATCTAGTATGTGTTAGGGAGGAGATCATATGGAAAGCAATCTATATCTGGTATTTTTTTTACCTCTCTAATGCGGTTATGTAATATCTTTCTTTTTTGAAGTTAGTCAAAAACCCTGATAATTGCAAATATCTTTTATTTCTATAGAATGACTCTACCCTATGAAGAAGTGTATGGATAAGCCAATCCATTCTTCTCGTGCATCTCTTTGAACGATCACTTAAATAGTGACTCTTGATGTGACAGTGGTATGACTCAATGGAAGCATTGGTTTCTTGATTTGCTTGAGGGAAAGTTCTATAGTTTTTTGCCCACATCTCTATACAAACAATCATAAACTTTATCGTAGTATAAATAAAAATAGGTTAAATGATGTAAATGCATAAAAAACCATAATGAATAATTTAATGAGCTTACCAATACGAGTCTCATCATGACACCATGTTTTTTGAAAGTAATCAATAAATTTCTTCTCCTCTTTGAATTCCTCCATGAAATTTTTTATTAGGTGAGTAGTGATTTCTTTGTCATCACTGATTGCATACATTATCTCACCTAATCTATCGAACATATTAATTCCAACATCCTTATTATTGATATACTTGGATTATAAAACATAATATCAAGCTATGAGGTTATACATGTAATGTTCAGTTATTCCACATATTTTAATTAAAGATTGACTTACCTATATACATTCTTCAACCATGCCCTATGTACATGCCAAATACATAAAAGTACTTGACAATCAAAGGAAAATCTACATGTCACATTATAAAAGTTCATAAGTAGTGCAATCTAAAAATAATAATTGTTAAAAGTGTTATAAAATCTCATAATTAGCATTTTTTAAAAAACAAAATAAAATATTAAGGCCAATAAAAACCTGATTGCTTCAATCTTAGCACTAGCATCATCTGTCATAAATGCATTGAAATTCCAATCTTCTTTGCATTATTTCCCTCTTTTACAAATTTCTGTCAACCATTCATTTATATCCTCAACTTTATTTCTTGAGGTTATGGCCCATGCAACAGGTACACCAACCTCTTGTTCATCAAATACAAGCAAGGTATATAACTGGTACAACACATCAATAAACCATTGATAAATTATTATATGTTTAGTAGAATAAATTAATGATTTCAAATTAAGATTCATAAATACAATTAACATTGTTTTACTTACACCATATTTATTCATTGAAAATGTGGAATCCATTGCAATGATTGAGTTATGTGAATGTTTCGCCATCATTTCTCGCATCCATGGTGTTTGGATTCCTATGGCAAATGGAATATTTTCCACATTATTTGGTCTTTTATAGTAAAAGAAGTTATCTTTCTCCTCTGCATGCCACATGCTTACACTTTTTACATCATCTTCATTCTTTTGGGATTGAAGTGACCGTACTCTTTTCCATGCATTCAAAACATCTTTCCTCAACAAACATGTGTCCCTCTTATTCATCAAATGAGTCAAACCATGGTCTAAATAATGTTGTTCGCATATTGTGTCAATCCCCACCCCCATTAGCAATAAGGATTCACTATACGATTTACATTCATTTGACAACCTTGGTGCAACACTACTTCTTGGATCACCAAAAGGGTCATCTTTTCCATGGAAAAATTCACCATTTTTATCACAATGACTGAAATCATTATATGTAATGATTGCAACATTTGGTCTACCATACATAACCTTAACAAGAAAGTGGGCTTGACAACCCCTTTTTGGGACAAGCCTTCGTTTCCTTTCCATGGTTTGAGGTTTGTTTCGGTTATCGTCAGGGCCAAAAGCACACCAATAACTGTTTACACACGTACAAAATATATATTAATTGATATAACAACTAGAAACTATAATTTCTTACATGCATAATTATTATATTGAATCTAAGCAAACCTTGAGTACATCATGGTTGTATGGTCGCTAGGTTCTATCAAGTTGGGCTCTCGATGCACTTTGCTTTCAAAATTTGTCTTTGTACTATCTAATAAGCCTTCCCCTTTAACAAACTGAGGGAGTCTCTGAAGAGGGATTGCAGCACATATGTCTATCTCACCATTTTCATCTCCAATAGGTGTCCATTCAAGGTCAACACTTGAGAAATGATTTCCCTGATTGGGAATGTCTTGCACACCTAAATGAAGGAGTGATTCCCGCTTTGTTGGCTTTCCCATTCTGAATAATGTTAAAAGATGGTTAGTGGACTTTTATCTTGTTCAAATATGTAATAAAAAACAAAGAGGTTATAAACTTTCTTTGTGTGGGGTCCAATTGATTTAAACCTTGGTTAATGGGATTTATTTTACCACATCAATGTCTTGATTAAGTTAAAACTACATGGTTTATCTTTATCTCTCCTTTAACTAGTTATTTTCTACAAGCCTGATCTTCCATCATTCTAAAATTTTATCCAACCCCCATGAATTTACAACTAAGATCATGTCTCTCAAAAATTAAATCACCTACCACAAAGTCAAGAATATAAACAAACATAGGAATAATATTATCATCCTAAAATTCAATCAAACCCCAATGAATTTACAAATAAGATCATCTCTCTAAAATAAACTTTTACCACAAAGTCAATAATATAAACAAACATGAGAATCTTTGTGCTCTAAGGGAGGTAATTTATTTCTCTAACGAAATGTATTTCATTTTAACCAAACCAATAATAATGCTTACTACATGTAGGGAATCATCAGCACAATGACCAAGATGATGACTTATTTAAAAGATATTTGAGAGGGACCCAAAGATCCATGTGTGTTAGCCATGAACCTATAACCCAAAAAATAATATAAAATATGAATAAAATAGGAAAACCCAACCTAAAAAATCTATCTTTTTTCAATTCAAGGTTGAACTTTAACTTGGAAAAAATATATAAAAACATTTGACTTATTTACATGTAATTGAAAAATGAAAATCATGTTCATTTCTTCATTTTTCTCCTTTCTTTAGTGTTAGTGGCTACGCATACAAACCTATAGTATACATATAAACTATTATATATTTAAATTCCCTCTTCTTGGATTATTAGCATAGATTTATGTGAAACTTCACTTTTTTTCTTAATTTTATTTTTAGGATGTAGTTATTGATGAATTTTCCAAAACTTTAAATAAGCATGTCCATCTATTTTTGTAATGGCTAAAATGATTATTTGTGGCTTTTCTTCTCTATTTTATATGAGTGTTTCATGAGATTAATTTATTTAGTTAGAGATACAAATTATGTCCCCAAATTATAGTGTCTTTTCCATACATACATCTTAGTGTCTTAATATTCAAGAATTATTATCTTAATTATATTCATAGTTGCGAAATTGTTTATTTGTATTTAGAACTCCAAAGGATTCTTAGTTGAAAATGGGTTGTCAAAATTAACCAGGACCTCAACTTTGTGGCAATTTTACAAAATGACACATCAATACATAATGGGATAGGAAAAATTAACATGTTTTAGAAAGCTGACAATAAGTGCTACCTATATGTATTTTTTTTATTTTTATATATATTGACTTCATTTGACCTTCAAAAATATGGTGTGAAATGATAAATTTTGATTAGTAAAATGATGTATGAGACTAAACAATATATTTGGCATGTAAATGTGTGTTGGTTCAACATTTTATGTAGCTTGGGGGACTATGGTACTACATAGAATTTTTAAATGAAAAATATATATAGTGGTCAAAAATATTATCTAAAATGAACTGAAATCATTTTTTTTCTTCTGTTCCCATAAATTTGTTATTTGATTAGTGATACATACTATTATACCTCATACCTAAACCATATATTTTATGAGATAATATTCAGATGAATTTAATATGACATTTTCTTGTATGACATCTTGATAGTGTGAATATGAACTTATGTTAATGTTATTTTGGATGTACTGGTAAAGTCAAATTCACACTATAGAATGTGATTTGTGAGCACACAATTCAATTAAGAGTAGCTATATTTCTTTAGATTTCCACCCCTACTAATTGAAATTAAATTTTTAATGTTTGTATGACCTTATGTTTGCTTTCTCATGATATGTTTTTAAACATCTACCAATTGAATGGTGAAATTTGGAGATTTAAAAAATAAATAAAAAATGAATAATTATAAATAAAAGTGAAATATATAGAAAATAAAATTATTTAACATAAATTATTTAAGGATGAATTCAAATGTAATAATATATTAGTATATTTAGATATTAGAGTAAAGATAATATTAATTTACAAGATGTTTATCAAATTTTGTTTTATTATGTTCTAGCAAACTGTTAATTATTTTATTTTCATTCTATGTCACTTTCATACCATAATGATCTTCACACTTTTAAATTCAAATTTGATCCATAGGTTTGACAGTTGACCATAAAAATACACAAAATGCTTATGATTGTCTATAATTTGCTATAGTCTAAGTGTTTGAAAAAATAGTTGTGTTAATGAAAACCTTTAAGAATTTGCTATATATGAAGCATTTTGTGCTGCAAACTCTTAAGTGTTATTTTTTAATTTATACATTATTAAATAAACTAAATAATTGTTATGTTTTATTTAATTTTTGATTTTGAAAAAATAACTTTTAATGTTTTAACAAATATATATTTTTTTAAATCAATTTGTATTTATTAATATGTTTAAATGCATATAATAACACATATTATTAAAAATTGATATATTTTTTTAGTATAAATCATATATGTATAAAATATTTTTATCTATTTCTAAAATTTAGTCTAGATTAATAAAATGATATAAAATAGAGGAAGTCAGTTTTTCTTTAGTTATTATTTTAATTTTTTACCTATATATATATATATATTTATAGATTATTAAAATACCAAATATATCACATTATAAATGAAAACATATTAGTTTGATTACAATATCTCATTAAATTATAAAGAGTAGTGTATCATTTTTTTTAGTTAAGTTTAAACCTAGACTTTCTTTTTTCATTTCTCTATATATATTATTAGTCTATTTTTTTTGTAACGCCCCACCGTGCGAACCCCAAAGGAACTAATAACAATGGAACAATTTTTTTTTTAAAGAAGAACATATAAAAGAATATAATAAACATACTTAAGTATTATAACAATGTATTAAGTTACACAACTCATTCCATTGGGGTACACGAGGTCATTACTACACTAACCCATAACAATGATAATAGAATAAACAATAATTAAACAATTATATAAATCTATTCATTCCCATTTCATCATTTAAAAATCTATTAAACAATAACCATATTCATAACATATGTACATATGACAATGAAAGATACTATAAAGATATGAAGCATTTATATTACCACAGAAATAACACAACTTAACACAACTATAACAAATGATCGTTCCTAAATAAATACATGGCCTGATTATACATTACATCCAAATGATAGTAAAATACAATTGACTGAAAATACATCTCAATAACTACATATACAATTTACAACAAGGTCATCCCAACACACGTGGGAGACAATACATTAATGAATACATTACATCTGAAGTATAACATATGTCTGGTACAAAGAATTACTGGATCATCAACATCCTCTAAAAACCTGCAATAAAAGATACATCTGCAACAGAAAAGGGAAACCCAACGGGGTGCAAAGCACATTCCACCCAACCACCCCCGTGCTGAGAGTAGAGAAGGAAGGGTCCCCGACCAAGCACGCCTAACAATAACAAAGACTAACTCCAAATAGACAACTTAACATCAAAGACCATTTAGAAACTCAACAACAACAAATCCAAAGGCACAACAACAAACCACTTCAGAACATAACAACAAGTCATAATCACAACATCAATGGAAATTAAGGCATAATAACAAAGACTTCTTCCAACAATAACCAAAGAGAAATCAATAAATCACTTAACCACTACAGACACAATATCACTTAACACTACAATCACAACATCACTTAACATGAGGTTACAATGCTTCCAGAGAACAAAGATCATGAACATCGTACAATAACTGATTAACTATCGACATAGGAAGAGTGTCATGCATAAATTGCCATGAGTTACCCTGGCTCAACCTTCCTAGGCTACCGGACCCCCATCCTAGGTTACCTTGGCTTGCCTCTACCGACCACCAGACCCTCACGCAAAACTATGCATCCCATCTCATCTCGAGCCTTATCATTCACTTGCTTCACGAAAGAGACATTCTTTATCTTATTAGTGTGAAAGGTCCCCATTAATTCTTTTAGATTATCACTTAGTTAAACTCTAGGTGAGTTACCCTGGCACCCCTTTGTGTGTTAGACCCCCACAAAGAGCCACTCTCCTATCGACAACACACAAGGTACTATACCACAATAAGTAACTAGAAAACATAACCTCTCCAATCCAAGGAGGAAACAAAACAAGGAATCTCACTCCGAACATTGGAGGAAACCAATTACGAACACACACTCCTTCCAAAGGAGGTACAAATCTCATTACCCTCTCCTATTTCCCAGGAGGCACAAAATCCCCGTTCGTGGAAACTGGGTACAACATCATAGTACAACTCCACACCATTCCCAAGACAATTCACAAATTGAATCTCTACACAAAACATCCCACTCTAGAGAACTTCTCTGGAAGACTTACATAGACCCTTAACCCCATTTGCCCGACATGGAGAATAAAAGAAACATGATAGAAAAACATTCCATCTCTGGAAGCCCTTAACAATAACTTAAACTCTTATGAAAGGTAAGGTAAACCTAGGGTTTTCCCATATGACACAATTAAACAATGAAGATAGTACCACCACAAACTTAACAAATATCCTCAAGAAAACAATTACTTAAGAACAACTCCATAAAGAAATATTTCCAAACTCAATAATTTCATCAAACAAATAAATCAACAATCCGAGATTATTCAATTCAAAACAAAACACACTGTTAAATTCAAATTCACACAAGTACATTATAACATCATATCTTTTAATTTTAACTATTCGATTTCATTATAATCACATAGCTTATTCCAATTTCCTCAATTAAACTACATCACTATATTTGGTAAAAATTATCATATTAAATTTTTGTTCAAAGCATCCCAAAATTAGTATATAAATATATCTAAGAATAAAATATTTTTGTAAAAGAATCAGTTTATCAAAAACATATTATAAAATTTCTAAAATATCATTTAGAAAAAAAAATTATTATATATATATATATATAAATTAATTATATAAAATTATATTAAAATTATATTATCAAACAAATTCCAATTGAATTATAAAATTATTTTATAAAGCAAGTTCGAATTAATTATATTCGCATAAAATGAAAAATCAATTTTTAAAACTCAAAATACATAAATAAAAAAAAATGAATTTTATTTTTTTTAAAGGTATTGTACCTTATGTACAAGTACCACGCAGTGTAGGTACTACGTACCCCCCAAAGGGAGGTCGCAGACCCCCCACGGGTTGTGGTACCACCACAGACTGTGGTGGCCGCAGCCCCCACAAGCTGTGGTACCGTGCGTACCACAGTTTGTGGTGGCCGCTGTCCCCACAGGCTGTGGTACCGCATACCACAAACTGTGGCAGCAGCACCACAGTGGGGGCCGTGGGTGGTACGGCCTCGGTCGACCCCCCCAATTAAATAAAATTTATAATTTAGTTTAAAATACGTATAATTTAATTTTTATATATATACAATTTCATTTATAATTTTTATCTTCTCAAATGAAATTTTTTTATAAATATTCTGTACATGAAAATTCCTGATACATAGACATGAAGTTTATTTATTGTCATAAATAGTACGAAACATATTATGAAATTTAAGAATTTTAAATGTAATCTAATTTCTTTCACAAGAAACAGAACCAGAAGAATTTACACAAACTTAGAATTTATAAAAAATAAAATAGATTATGTATATATTTATTTTATATACACTTCTATATTTGTTTTAGTAAATGCATAATATATATATATATACATCCTTAAAATTATAATAGAATAAAAAGAAAATCAATTTGTTTCAGATACTATTAATTTTGGCACACAAATTCCATCCGATAATAAAATGATTTTCATTCTCAAAACAGTATTTTTCTCAACCATATTGTATTAACGAACTACAGAAGATTTAATTTAGCTTTCAATAGAAATCAATCAAGAATATAATGCAACCAAACAAAACCCTCTTTCAAACAAAATATCGATTTAAAGTATTACAGACATGATTTTCTTTACAGAACAAAAAGAATAAATAATAAATTTTATGGAACCTGGAGTCCTTCGTTCGAAGAAGAATCCCTTTGCCTCCTCCTGATTCTCTCCTATGCCAGCTCTTTCTGACCTTCCTTCAACGCTCTTCCAATGTCCTTTCTTTTCCACACCACAATACTACCCGGTAAAACCCAAAAGTCCAAAACTATCTCTTTTTTTTCGATCCAGCAGGAGCCTCAAAACCCCGTGGAAATAATCACAAAATAATAAATCAAAATAGATTCACAAAGTCTTTTCAGTTTTCTCAAAACTTCTTTCCTTTATTAGTTCTTTTTCCAAATTTTAAAGCTCACGTTATTTGAAATTTTAATTAAAGACTATTAACTCCATTCAAGATTTGTTAATTTACGACAAAAAGATATATCTGATCTAATAATATTAATTTAATTATAATTATTTAATTCTTTTTAATAATTAAAATCACTTTTTAATTTATAATTACATTGAATTTAACATTTTTTCTAACTCCCCACCAACTAAATAATACTAAATATTAATTAATTGCCTAGAGAATATGATTAATGAATCAAACTAAACCAAGAATTCAACACCAACAACAAACCATATAAAAGACAAGGACAAACTTCAGTCATAACACAACGACTCACAACAGACGACGGACTTGGGACAGGGACACTTCCAAACCTAATCCCTTTTTTCAACATTTTACCCATTGGGTTAATTTATTGCTCGCCCTGTCCTGCCGAAGCAGGTGGAATCAAGACTTATTCCTGCAATCCTGCGATCCAAATAAACGCTTGGCATACATATATATAAAATCAAACATCCGGCCTCGGGGTTGGGAATCTCAAGCAGGAAAGGTGGCACTCAGAACGAGTGATGCGGGTACCATCTTCACCACCATTCTAAATAATTATACATCAATGACGAACCAACATTTTCTAAATCAAATTATATGACAATATGATATCAACGACCAGAATTCACTATTAAACCATTGTATTATTAATCTAAATAACATGATCACCATAGAATTCAATACATCAACATACAAAAGATGAATGAGAAACCAGTCTGAATAAATAATCCAAATCAATACAACGCAGTATCATGACAATCATCACAAAGCATCAATCAAACTATGCAAATGTCAAATCCAATGTTGTTGAGGGGTATTATATTTATCTAATTTTTGTGATTTAATCCTATTTCCTCTCCTTTTAACTCCTTTGCTCTCCTACCCTTGGTTTGTTTATTCTCTTTCCACCTCCCTTCCTTTTAAGAGGCTCCATGTGCAATCTATATCCTTCCAATCCTCTTCTTAATGCATCTATAATTCTAATCATAGATTGAACTCTAATTCTTGTGATTATTATATTCATATTAGGGTTAAACTGAAAGTGATTATAACCATTAATCTATATTTTGGGGCAACCAATAATATATTAAAATTGAATGTAACCTTAATTAGATTAAAAATTTATACTAACCCTAATCCTACCCTAACCGTAATTCTAACCATGGTCCACTCCCTATAAACTATTATATTTAAAATATTATAATAATATATTTAATATATTACTAAATGAACCCTAACCCTAACCAAAATATATCATTATAATTAAAGACTAACCCCATCCCTAACCCCAAATGAATCATAATGTCAAACCTAACCCTAATCCTTGTTGAATTGTAATAGTAATTGTAACACTATACAAATCCTAACCTTAATTCATCCTAGAACCCTCATACTAATCTAACCCTAACCTTGCAAATTGTAATTCTAATCCTAATTAAACATAGCAATAATTATAAGCCTATAAGAACCCTAACCTTAATTCATCCTAGAACTCTAACCTTAATTGAACCCTAACCTTGCAAATTGTAATTTTAATCCTAATTAACCATAGCAATAATTGTAAACCTATAAGAACCTTGACCTTAACTAATCGTAAAAAACTCACACTAATCTAAACCTAACCTTAACCACAATTGAACCATCAACCTCAATGAACTTTAACCCTAATTGAACCTTAACCTTGACAACATTGTAATCTTAGCCCTAATTAAATTGTAATCTAACCCTAACCATAATAATAATATTATATAAATTATTTTTAAAATATATGTTAAGTGTAAATGCAATTCTTTATTGCATTTTTTTAAAGATAGATATGCTCGTTTTAAATATATATTAATTTAAGAACTTATTTTTATTTGTTATAATAATGTTTTTATATTTTCTTTGTATTTAATTTTGCAATTGTTTAACAATAAGATGTGCACTTATTATGATTTTTTTTTTCTATTAGATGCAGATTTAAGTTTCTATATTTTTGTACAATAAAATATTTAGTGAAACCTTAAATTTATAATATTTATTTATAGATATATATTGATTTTGAATAAAATAGAATATGAGTGTTTTTTCCTTTTTGAAATGTTTTCAATTTTATTAAGAAAAAAATGAATATTTTTTATGATTTAAATATATGAATTTAGAAACAAATTTGTGTAATTATAAATTTCAGATTTTTGAAATTTAATTTTCTAATTTCTAATTTTAAATCATTAATTTAGAATTTTTAAAAAGAATAATTATTTTTCATTCTTTTATAATTTAATTATTATTCTAGTGTCAAAAAATATTTTATAATGATATCAAAGAATATTTTTGTTTTTAAAATTAGTATATTAATGTATAAACTTATATGCAATAGTAAATTTAACGAAGTTCGTTCATACTTAATTATATATTTATTTACCTATGTGTAATTTAATTTACCTAGATATATATTTATCCTATGTGTAATTTGATCTTTACCTATATATTTATTCCATACAATTTTACTTATTTTAATTTAAAATAATAAAATAAAGATATTTAGATAATATAATTATTTTAATTTTATGTGGATTGTTATGTAAAATATCTTAAGAAGATTATTAAAAATATATAACTTAAAAATCTATATATGATAATTATTAATTTATTTGTATTAAATTTATTAAAAAAATTAAAAATACATTAATTTTAGTATTTTATAAAGTTATAAGATGAAATTATTATTTCATCTAAATAATTTAATAACTTATAAATATTTTTAATAACTTATATTTGGTATTTTTATTATATATATAGATATAAACTCAAAATAATAAATAAAATAAAAATTGGCTTTCTATTCTACATGTATATTCGAGAAGCTCTAACAACACTTATGGTCCACTATACCAGTGAGATCCAAACCCACTCAAGCCATGGGAAATAAATATATGATATTCCCCATCAAATAATAAATCAAATAACCAAATTGATGAAAACCATTTGGGGTGACCACACATTCACATCAGTATCCAACCAATTTTCTATGGTACTTGACACAATCATCATAACAAAGAAAAGTTCACCATTATAGATGGTGAATTCACTACCTATTCAAATCAATGAAATTGTAGAAAAATTTAAGGTCATTCTTTAAGGTTCATAACTTTTATTCAAAACTCCTAAGGATGTCCCATACCATTTCTATTCATCCTCAACTATCAACATAGATGCTTTTTACAACATACCCAACATACTCCATCTCATAGATCCTTGTAAACACTCAAACAAATGCAAAATACCATTACCCCCAATGGTCCAAAAAATGTGAAATACCATAACCCCAATGATCAACAAATGTGAAGTATGATTAACTCCAATGGTCCAAAAGGTTTTGACTAGGTTTTGATTAACTCCATGTGAAGGATCCTGAGAATGCTTCCCTTATACCAAGTCAACATACTCTAGACCCTCCTCTATACTTAAGAAAACTTAGGGACGTAACTGATAAACATCCAATTATTTATTATAAAAAATTATTTCTTACAAAGATATTTCTTAGAAAAATTTGGTTTGTCATAAAGATTAAATTAAAATTAAAACATTTGAAATTTTGAGTATGTCAAAAAAGATTAAATTAAAATGAAAATTTTCATTGGATCCAATATTATTTACAAGATACATCACAGAAAAAACAAATAAATTGTACAAAATTATCAATATAACATTATTCACTATGTAATAGCATTGTGAAATCTTTTTTCCCTAAATACACTAGAAAATTATATAATAAATTGAATTTTCATTAATCTATAAATTTTACAAAAATCCAACAAAGAAAGTTTTGATCTAAGATGTTATTAATTTTCACTTATAAAATTTTATTTGTTAATAGCAACAAAATTGACATAAATGGAATTTAAAAACTTAATACCTATAAATAACTATATTTGAATCTAAAATTTGATTCTAAAAGTTGGAGCCTCTCACAAACACTCCCATTCTATAGTTGCCTCACAATGATTTTTTTTCTTATCCAATAGAAAATATGCCATTTCATAAGCATTTTCTTTCATTTTCCCTCCCTCGTAATTTATTTCAATCTTAGCTCAACAAGCGTTAATAAAATGCTTTCTCACTAGTGATGTATTTATTTACTATACAATATTGAAAAAGATGAAATGGGTTGTGTTGTCATACAAGAGTTCTACTTTGTGCCTCAAGAAAAAGTTAATACCCTTAGGATGGAAATGTAAAACATAAAATTAAAAATAAGTAACAAGGACAAAATAGAAATTCGCATATGTTTTGAATGAAAAAACAAACCTTACAAAATTATATACATTGTAAAAACATTATTTAAAATAAATTTGTCCCTATATTTTAAAAATATTGAAATAAGTATGTACACTTTAACACACTTTCTTACATTTATTCAATAATTAATTTTTTTAAATTTGATTTTACCAATGATTTTAATATTTATAATAAAAAATAATAAAAATTAAATAGTCATAAAAAATATATATTAAATTTATTGGTAAAAAAAATACATTTAATTGAGAAATTAAGCTTAGAGAGATTTGACAACATAATTTATTAGTTGTGCATTACAACAAGCTAGCCCATACAAAATAAAGTGAGCTCCCTTATGCACAAGCTTTACACAAATATTATTTTTGAAGCTGAGAAACGGGATTTTTAAAGATTCCCTATAAAAAATAAAATTTATATACATATATATTTTCAATCATATCATTATAAGTTTTTGTCCCACATACATAAAAATGCATGCAAGTTAAAAGTTTGTCAAATATAAATTATAATAAAATATAAACCAAGAATCACTTTAAAAAATATATATTATGACTTTTAAAACATTTTATTAAAATAGCAAATAAACTGTATATATATATAATACTTATAATTAGAAAGAAAAAAAATTATAATTAGAAAAAAAAACACAATTTTTTTTTTTTATATTTTATCTTTAATTATAGTTTATAATAAAAATTAAAAAAATTAAAAGTCAATTATAAACTAAACCTCTATTTACACCATTGGCGTAGCATGCATAAAAGCATGGACATTAATTCTGCCTATTTCGAAGACCTCTATTTACACCATTCCAGCCTCTATTAATGGCCCTTCCCTTACTCTCTTGAAAACAGCCAGATTTTTGTTCAGACTTCAATGTAACACAGCCAGTTCTCATGCAACACATAAATCAATTTTTAAGGCTTCGAAACTGCATAATTTTTTTTCAATTTAACGGAAAATTCGAGAACTCCCTGCAACGGCGAGAAACAGAAAAATGGCCTAGAAATGGCCATAGGAAACGAAAACGGTGTTTTGCCCGAACGCGAAACAGAGCCCTGCCGTCACGTTTCTGGTAACATAGTGTTTGATAGACATCGACACAACAGGTTGAAGAAGTTACAAATGGCGATATAGTTCAAAAATTGACCTTCTCATCTCATTCGGCCTGACCCTAGTATTATGACCCTAGTATTATGACGAAGAAGAAAGTTTCCCTTACCAATTTTGAGATGAAGATCAGAGCAGGGCAAGGGATTTTACCAGGACTCCGTCGCTCTCCAACCGATCCCTGTGGCAGAAAGGGATGATGATAATTCTGGAGGCTTTAAAACTGAGTTGGATAATTTGGGTAAAAGCTTTGTCCCTAAAATTTTAACAGATATTTATGAAATTTTAATGGACTTTGGAATTGCAATTTGTGAGGAATTTTTCGTCGACCATGCTTTGATATGTAAATTTTCTACATTTTGGCCAAAATTAATTGAATACATGAGTGGATCTTGCAGACACAGGAACATGTATTGGAAGATAAAATCTATATTCACCCCCGTGCGTAGGGTTTTTCCATTTTGGAGTTAAAATCGGTGAAGGATAAAGATTTTGTTTTAAATACTGGTACCAATATTACTCTTATTGATTAAAAAAAAAAAAACCAAACATACACCAAAATCATTTCATAAACACAATGCGTAATTTCCAGAACAACTTACCAGAGCGCATAATTTCCTTTTCCCTCACCTACAGCCTGGTAATTTTTGTGGGAAAACTGCGCTTGTTATAAAACTAGCATATTTATCTTATTTAATAAGATATATAAATAACGTCCAGATATATATATCATTTTCAAAGAGTTAATTTTTTATTATTTTGTATTTATATTACATTTGTATTATTTTTAGAATTATAATATATTATGCTTATTATTATTGAAAATAAATTTTCTATATATTTAATTATTTTAAAATTACATTAAATTAAATAATATTATAGTATTAACTAAACATCAAAAAATAAAAATTTAATAAAATTTCTATAATGTTTATTATTATATATATTTACTAATTTCCACCTTCATTGTCCCAATAATTATTATATATATTTAATAATGTAACTATTTTTAGCATAATATTATAATGTTTAGATATTATATATGTTTAATATTTATGTGCACAATACATTATTAAATATAAATATATTTTTACTTCTTATCACTCCCTCTTATTATTTCTCTCTACTTCTCTCCCCTCTCTCTATTTCTCTTCCCCCTCTCCATATCTCCCTCTCACTCATATACACATACTTCCTCTTTCTCCTTCCCTACCTCTATCTCTATCCCTTTATATTTTCACCTATCAATACCTTTCTATTACTTAGCTTTATCACCTTCTTTCTCTCTAACTCTTGCCCCGTCTATCTCTATCTTGCTATCTCTCCCTCCCCCTCTTTATCTATACCTCATTACATCTCTCTCTCTCTCTCTCTCTATATATATATATATACATCTATTTCTCTATCTTTATCCCTATGTACATATATATCCTCTCTCTCTCTCTCTCTCTCCCCTTTCTTCATTCTCTATTTTATTCACTCCATCTCTCCTTTATTTTATTCACTCGTATCTCTATCTCTTTCTATCCATATCCTTCTCTACATATATCTCCCTATCTATCTATTTCCCTATCTCTTTGAACCTATCCCTCTCTATTTCTCTATATCACCCTCTATTTATCTCTTCCTCTTCCTCTCCCTCTCCCCCTCTTCTCCCTCCCTCTCTACATATCTCTCCCTCTTCCCCATCTTCTCTCTCCCTCTCTCTCCCTTCCCCTCCAAATCATTGGTGTTGAATCTATCTTTGTCCGTTATTCTGATAAATTGATCAGAAGCCCCTTTTAATAGCTTGAAAATAAATTCTCTCATTCCATCCTGGGTCTTTGCCTTCATTTGCAACATATTTACCATGTAAACCCTAAAAAATACATGAATTGTTGAGAGATAATATAATATACTTAATGGATACAACTTTGTCGTTGTGCTCATGAGTTTGGAAGTTTAGGTGTACATAAGGATCCATCTTGCCTACAAATCAAAACAAATAAAAGGTGTAAGTCATTAATCTCTTTGATGAGAATAGTTCCATAATATTTTAGATCTACAGGCATAAGCCCCATCCATATGAAATGGCTTATTACAACCGAAAATCAAAAGATATAATATATTTGAATCATGAAATTTGAGAGGAGATGAATGAATTTACATATAAATTCAGTACTGCACAAGCCATGTGCACTGACTAGGAGCACCTCCAAAGTTCCCAATGCTGGCATCTCTGTTCTTGGTGTCTTTAGCCTCCCTGTAATTTGCACTCCCAAAGCCCAGGCCCATAAACATTGACGAACGACGAACATATCCCTTTGAAAAACAAAAAACAATGGAAAAAAAAGCTTTTCCTATGGAAAAACATTGGTTGCAAATGGTAGACGAAAAAACAATCTTAGAGATAGCAAATGAGTTTCTCCCTCAGGGCGTTGCTTGTCCTCTTTCTTAAACCAAAATTAGAAAAGAATCAAAGCAGGAAGAGAATTATATAAAGAGAACTTTTATCTCTTACAGTCATGGTTGCTTTCCTTTACTCCCAGATAATTCTCAACATTATCAATGAAAACTAATTTCAAATTGCTATTCCATGTCGTTGCCCTCTCCAAAAAAGAACTATGCAAACATTAATAATCCGAAATGATATGTCTTTCTTCCTCTCCAAAAACTCATCCTTGCTCTTGAAAACTAAGAAAGAAAGAATGAACCAAATGATGTTTTTTCCTTGCGTAATGCGCATTCAACTTGACTAGTAAGTGTGTTGGTTTTAATTAGCAACAACTTCATCAATATTTGATGCCACTTGCATGCTAAAATAGTAATTGATGCCTCCATAATAAGGCTCAAACAATAGTTATTATGCCATACCATATGACTTACTCATATCCATTTTAAATTGCACTCACAAACTGTTTAAATCACCACTTAGGCTTGACAAGTAATTCCTAATATGCCTCTCTATTACGGTTATCAGTGGCAAATATAAATGCCTTTCATTAATGGTTTAAACTGCCACTTAGTGGCTTGTAAAAGATGTTTGAAGTGGTACCACTATGGTGGCCTTAATTATGGTTTCAATTCCATAAAAATGTGCCTACATTTAAGTCTTTGATGGAGGCACTCATGCCATGAAGTGCTGGCATTTAATAATTTTTAATTTACTTTAACAATTTCTTCTTTAATTTATGCACTATTTTATAATGGTTTTTTTGGTTGTTTCTTTTTTTGTTGTTATTATTTTTTTATTTTTTTATTAATATTAAAATTTAAACAAAAAATGTCTTTATTTTAGCCTTTATTTAGGTTTTTTTAAGTAATTATTTTATAATAGTTTTTTTGGTTGTTATTATTATTTTCATTTTATTATTAACATCAAAATTTACACAAAGAATAAATGAAGGGTGACGATTTGAAGAATTCTCCTTGATTTAAGGTAGAGTTTTTCTACACACCAAATACCATTGTAAAACATCTCTCGACGTAATGCAGATGATGGGTAATTTTTGCGGGAAAATTGGGCGGGATGAAATTATTTGGTAGTTGGGTAATGAATTTGCCGCTTGTTGCAAATTAATGGTCCATCTTTTCTCTTTTGAGGCTTGACGGCGGAGGATGATACAGATGGCAGGATTGTTGTGTACTTTGTCAGACTGACAGAATTAGAGCAGATCATGGGGTCCGTAGTTGATGCAGGATGGGGATAACATACAGCCCAGCCCATGGGGCAGTTGGCTATGCAACCTACAAAACCAAATGCCCATCCCATGTTATGCCCATCCTGCATCAACTACGGAGACCCCACGTGTTTGTCAGTTAAACAAAGTACACACTAACCTGCAATCGGCATGGATGCGGCTGCCTCGTTTCTTTCACCCACCGTGCAAACCCTCTCCTCTGTAAGCTGTCCTGTCAACGGGCCATGCTCTAATTCATAACATATTTCAACTATATAAAATTTAATTTCTTTGTGCCTTCGTCATTGTAATATTTTATATTATTTTTAAATATAATGAGATTTATTTTCTCCGGGAAACATAATAAGATTTTTAAACAATATCTTTTAATAAAATGGAATGCCTCATTTTTATCGTAGATATTTTTAATTGTATTAATTTAAATTATATATATTTAAATTATATTAATTTAATTATAATAAATAATAAAATAATAATTATAAATTATATTATAGTATAAATATATTAAAATGTTATTTAAAATAAAAACATACAAAATAAATATATTGAAAATAAATCTATAATTATTTAATCTTTTATTTTTTAAAACAAATTTGAAAATATATGTTATGTGTGTTTTATATTTATGATCATCATAAATTTTCTATAATATAATTTAATAGATTTTGATAAACATATTTTCCATTTAATATTGTGTTCCTTATCTAACCTCCATAAATGGTTTTTTTTTTATAAACCCATAATTTCAATAAAACAATCAAAAGAAAAAACATATACACCTCAACCCACCGAACAACTAAAAGGAGAAACACAAGCATAAACAAAGAGAGTGAAAGATAGATGGGCAACAACCTAGCACAAACAAAGCACAGAAGAAAAATACAAACCACAACAAAAATTGTTAACCTTACCATTCAACTTATAATTTATAAATTTCTAGCCCCAAAAAAATTGTTGTTAGAGATAGTATATATTTTTATTTTTTAAATATGAATAAATTCCTTATACCTTATTAATACATCTAAAATTGTGTCATTCATGTTTTCCAATTTTACCAAGCAAGACTTTTTATCTCTTAGTTTTCATTTTCCCTACATACCATTTGACTAGCAATATAAATGTTTTCACTTAGTGTACACATCATTTTATTAAATATATTTTATTAAAATTTTATGTTGGTTTTTTTGATATTTTCAAAAGAATAATTGTTTAAGACATCCACTATAATAATTAAGTTTCAAACTTTGATCTCAACCCCTTTAATTTTTTTATTATCTTATATTTTAATTATTAATATAAATAATTTTAATTTTAAATTTTTTTTTCTTGAATCAGTTTTTATTATAATTTCTAATTTATTCAATCTTTAATACTTACATTTTTTATTAATCAAAATAAAAAATATTATCTATTATATATTTTTCTTGTATCGATGAATTATGGTTAATTTAAGCATGCGAGATCAAAATTGTAATACCCCTCCCCTTATTGTTTGGATTTAGTATTTTTCAATGCGTTGTTTGCTACTTATGACTATGATGGTTTTGTTTGATTGGGTTAGTTAGATGATGCTATTATTTCGTTATGGACATGTTTGGAATTATGATATGATGCAGTGATTTAATTTAATATGTTATGAGATGATTGCTAGTTAGAAGTGTTGATTTATTGATTATATTATAATTGTTAGAATAGGTGTGACGAAGGACAATATATCATCATTCGTTCACGAGTGCCCTGCTATGTTGCGATTCCTTCTCACAATGTAGTATTTTGATTTAATGCTTTGATATATATGTATATATGCACATGTACACAACTTCGTTTGTATGCAGGATTGTAGGTATAAGTCTCGATTCCACCTGCTTCGGTAGGACAGGGCGAGCACCAAATAACCCAACGGATAAATGTTGATACAGAGGTGACGATGAAGTCCTCCCGTCCCATGATGTCAGGTCGTCTCGTTGATTTGGTATTGTGCATTTCTGTAATTGTCGTCATTGTGGTTTGTGGTGTTTGTCGTATTTTGATTAATGAGGTATTTTATAAGTTATGATTGTTTAATTGATGTTATTTTATAAGTTGTGAATTAGTTAATTAAAGGTTGGAAACGTTTGTTTATTTTAATGCTAGAATAAATTGCATTTAAATATTTAAATGTTTTTAATGTCACGTGCTTATTCAATGATAATTTAAATATTAAATTGTGTCATTTATTTAATTAAATATCAGGTGGGGATAATTATTAGAATAATTTATTTAATTAAATAGAAAATGTGTTGTGCAAGAAAGTGATAAAATAGAAATTAAAGCAAGAAAACAAATAAAAGATTAAAAAAGACTGTATGAGCCAATAGGAATTAAGAGTTTGGAAAAAGCTAGTTTTAAAGAATGGATTTTTATTTTAATTGGGATTTTTGGAGAGTTTTGGGAGAAGGGACAATATATTTTTATATTATTATGAATTTTTGGGGGTTTTTACACACACAGAGAGATTTGGATTACAGAAGTTGTGCATGAGTTTGGTTGTGTATTCTGAAATTTTAGAAAGGGTATTGAAATCTTCTGTTGTATTTGGAGAAGAATTTTAGGGAGAGATTGTCAATCTATTTTTGGTGTATGTTCTGGAGAGTCTTCTGAACAACGAAATAGGATTCAAGTTCGAAGGTGAAGTTCTGTGGAGGAGATTCGGAGGAACGATCAAGGAACACCTCGAGGGCATCAGAATCAACCAGGCATCTTCAGACTCTCGAATAAGCATAGGACTCCAGGTTTTCAAATGTTTCATCTCATCCTTCTTTATGTTTCAAAAAGAAATTAGATAAATAAATGAATATATATGATTGATTTTATTTACAAGAAAAGAAAACTTTCATTAGAAAATTTAATGATTCCTACTTAGAAAACCTATAGGAGAAAATTATTGCCATTAAAAAAAAAATATGATATTAAGTGAATAGTAAATTGAGTACAGAAGAACCTTTCTGATTGGTTTTATTAAATATATCATTCAAATTAACATATAGATATATTAATATATAAATATATATTAATTGTATAAACATGTCATTTTATTTTTATGGTAAAGTTGAAATTCTATTCAAGCCAAATCTATGGCCATCCCTGTGCACGGCACATAATTCAAAGTTATAAATTAAAAATTAGAATAAAAATAAAATAATATAATTAACTAAACGAAAATCGCGAAATAGAATTTCGCATTTAAGTTGTTATTAAATAAAAATAAAAATAAACATAAATAAAAGTTTTGTTTATTGTGTATGGTATGGGGGACGGCACTGGGCCGTACCCCAGTACCTGCGCAGTCCTTTGGACTGCGCACAGCAGTCGATATGACTGCTGTGCGTAGTACCTGGTACTGCGCAGGCCGAAAGGCTTTGGCCTGCGCCATTTATTTTAATTGTTTTGTTTTTTTGTTTATGTTATTTAAAATTCAGTTTTTTTTTAATAAAAGAAAAAAAGAAAAGTTTTAAATTCGTTTTTATTAGGTATATTTAAATCTTAATTCATTTTAAATACATATATTTAATTCTAAATTCATTATATATATATATATTTATTTATTTATTTAGATTAGTCAATTTGATTTATTGTATTTTTAATTTATTGTATTTTATAACAAAAGATATAACAAATGTTAAATAACAGAGTAAATGAATAAACATATAATAGTGTGTACCTGTTGCATAAGTATGAGTAAATATTTTGAGTGGAATATTAAATATGAAAATATTGTAGGTATTTATAATTATTGTGTTAATATTATTTTATTATGTTTAAGAAAAATAGTGTAATTGGTGTAATCTGTTGAAAATGAGTTAAAATGTTTATATCTGGGTATTTATATATTGGTTGGGCAAATAATACAATCGGGAATTTATTTATTTTTATTTATTGTTGTGAAATTTTGTCGAGATAATGACATTTCGTTTTATTTGGTGTTAGGAACCTGATACTCTTTTGTGATTGACTTAAGTTTATCTTATTTTAAATGCATTGTTAGTTCTTTTCCGGAATGGTCATCGGTTAGTGTTGAACCCAATTAGGGTTAGGGTGAATCTTAGTTCCAGAGGCATGTTTTAGTCTTGAATGTTATTCTTGTATTGGTTTAACTCTTGAAGTTGATATTTGTTGCCTTATGTTGGAAGGGTTGTATGGGGTTGTGTTTTGATTATGGATTATCGCGAGATGAGGAATACCTCGCATGGTTGGTCTTGAGATTTCTGCTTTATTTGTTTTGGTACAACCCTTGCCTTATTCTAGGTTCTGTTAAAGGTCATATGGAGAGTGGCTCTTCGTGGGCACCGGCACCTCGGGTAAGAGGAAGTGCCAGGGGAACCCACGTAAGAGTAGTTAAACAAGTGATAACCTAAAAATAGAATTTAGGGGGATGGGTAGTAAAACATACAAGATAAAGAAAAATGGATTTCCTCGTCTATGCATTAGGGCTACCATAGACTAGTGATAGACTGAGTAGGCCGTGGTCGGCAAAGTCGTAGTCTCATCTTCACGAGAGATTATCGGCTCCGCATTAGCTACCCTATGGTGCCGGTGCCTCAGTAGGAGGAAGGGCCAGGTGATCCATAGATGGGTGCCGGCGCCTCGTTAGGAGGAAGTGCCAAGGGATCCCATGAGAGCTATGCGATGACACTCTCCACTAGACATCCTTGTTGTTCTTGTTTCTTGTTGCCTCTGGATATTGTTATTTTTATGTTGTTCTGATTATAGGGCTAGGGAATCCATAGGTGGGTGCCGGCGCCTCAGTTGGAGGACGAGCCAGGGGATCCCATGAGAGTTATGTGATGACCCTCCCTACTTGACACCCGTCTGACTTGTTCTTGTTGCCTATTGGAATGGTGTATTGAATGGTTGATTCAGAGTTATTATGGAATCGTGTTCTTTATATTGGTTCTGATTTATTTGGAAAAGTATTTTGGGTGTTGGTTCGGTTCCTCTGGATGTTATCTCTTTATGATGTTTCTTTGAATTCTTGTGAATTTGTTTCATGATTGTTAATTGATAGTACTTCATGTTTTTGTGATGAGTTTCTTGGTTTTAACTTGTTATGTGATTTGTGAACGTGGATGGTTGTTCATCGTATGTTTGAGTCATACTTGTTTTGTGTCATGTCATTGTTGAGTCGGTTTGACATTCATGGTCGGGTTCACTTCCTCGTCACCTCTGAGCACGGGGGGTGAGTTACTTGTAATTCACATGGTTGGGTGGAACGTGCTCCGCACCCATTGGGTTCCCCATCAGCGTCTTGTCTTCCCAGCATTCCGCAGTGGAGTTGTACCAGTGATCAGTTGTACTTCATATTTCTTTATACTTGTATCAATCCCCATGTTGGGAAATTCAATGTAATTCATGTATCAAAGAAAATTGTAATGTAACATTATACCAATGATGTAATAGTTAGGTTCTTTTATAACTCTATTCAGAGATGTATCATGGATGTAATTATGCGATGTTTAATATTCTCGCATCATGGTTATTGGATGTATCCTTATCCTTGTTTATCATTATAAATGATATTGTTGTAATCTTTGTTTTTATTTCCAGTTAGTTGTTGCGATGTAACCTCGCATGCCCGAGAGAACTAAGTGTGTTAATGTGATGTAATGTGCTATGTGATTATGGTTTAATGTTATTGCATGTTTAATTTATTTGTTTAAAAAAAAATTATTCGCATTATGTGTGTGTTCTCTGGGGTTTGCATGGCGGGCATTATCAGAGCATAGGTTCATACACTGGGCACTATGTGTGCTCACTATGTAACCTTGCATTTATTCCCTTGAGTCTAGAGTTTCATGTTTTTGTTGTCATTATTGTGAACCCGAGTTTCTTCTGTTGGCCGGTGTAGGGTTGAAGGTGCAGAAAACTGATAAGAAAGGATAGGACCCTCGGTGTGGTGCGCAATGCACCGATATCCTTCCTATCAGGGATGCACTATGAACCCTTGTGTCATTCTGTGATGTGTTTTCCAGTAATGTGAGTTATGTGTGTGGTTTTTGGTGTGATCTCTGCATGTTTGTTGTGTGCTTCTCTTATCTATTTAATGGCTTCCTGGAGTAAGCCATATCCTTGGGGGGGAGGACCAGAGAACACACACATAATGCGAATAATTTTTTTTTAAACAATTAAATTAAACATGCAATAACATTAAACCATAATCACATAGCACATTACATCACATTAACACACTTAGTTCTCTGGGGCATGCGAGGTTACATCGCAACAACTAACTGGAAATAAAAACAAAGATTACAACAATATCATTTATAATGATAAACAAGGATAAGAATACATCCAATAACCATGATGCGAGAATATTAAACATCGCATAATTACATCCATGATACATCTCTGAATAGAGTTATAAAAGAACCTAACTATTACATCATTGGTATAATGTTTCATTACAATTTTCTTTGATACATGAATTACATTGAATTTCCCAACATGGGGATTGATACAAGTATAAAGAAATATGAAGTACAACTGATCACTGGTACAACTCCACTGCGGAATGCTAGGAAGACAAGACGCTGATGGGGAACCCAACGGGTGCGGAGCATGTTCCACCCAACCATGTGAATTAAAAGTAACTCACCCCCCGTGCTCAGAGGTGACGAGGAAGTGAACCCGACCATGAATGTCAAACCGACTCAACAATGACATGACACAAAACAAGTATGACTCAAACATACGACGAACAACCATCCACGTTCACAAATCACATAACAAGTTAAAACCAAGAAACTCATCACAAAAACATGAAGTACTATCAATTAACAATCATGAAAAAATTTCACAAGAATTCAAAGAAACATCATAAAGAGATAACATCCAGAGGAACCGAACCAACACCCAAAATACTTTTCCAAATAAATCAGAACCAATATAAAGAACACGATTCCATAATAACTCTGAATCAACCATTCAATACACCATTCCAATAGGCAACAAGAACAAGTCAGACGGGTGTCAAGTAGGGAGGGTCATCACATAACTCTCATGGGATCCCCTGGCTCGTCCTCCAACTGAGGCGCCGGCACCCACCTATGGATTCCCTAGCCCTATAATCAGAACAACATAAAAATAACAATATCCAGAGGCAACAAGAAACAAGAACAACAAGGATGTCTAGTGGAGAGTGTCATCGCATAGCTCTCATGGGATCCCCTGGCACTTCCTCCAACTGAGGCGCCGGCACCCATCTATGGATCACCTGGCCCTTCCTCCTACTGAGGCGCCGGCACCATAGGGTAGCTAATGCGGAGCCGATAATCTCTCATGAAGATGAGACTACGACTTTGCCGACCACGGCCTACTCAGTCTATCACTAGTCTACGGTAGCCCTAATGCATAGACGAGGAAATCCATTTTTCTTTATCTTGTATGTTTTACTACCCATCCCCCTAAATTCTATTTTTAGGTTATCACTTGTTTAACTACTCTTACATGGGTTCCCCTGGCACTTCCTCTTACCCGAGGCGCCGGCGCCCACGAAGAGCCACTCTCCCTATGACCTTTAACAGAACCTAGAATAAGGCAAGGGTTGTACCAAAACAAATAAAGCAGAAATCTCAAGACCAACCATGCGAGGAATTCCTCATCTCGCGATAATCCATAATCAAAACACAACCCCATACAACCCTTCCAACATAAGGCAACAAATATCAACTTCAAGAGTTAAACCAATACAAGAATAACATTCAAGACTAAAACATGCCTCTGGAACTAAGATTCACCCTAACCCTAATTGGGTTCAACACTAACCGATGACCATTCCGGAAAAGAACTAACAATGCATTTAAAATAAGATAAACTTAAGTCAATCACAAAAGAGTATCAGGTTCCTAACACCAAATAAAATGAAATGTCATTATCTCGACAAAATTTCACAACAATAAATAAAAATAAATAAATTCCCGATTGTATTATTTGCCCAACCAATATATAAATACCCAGATATAAACATTTTAACTCATTTTCAACAGATTACACCAATTACACTATTTTTCTTAAACATAATAAAATAATATTAACACAATAATTATAAATACCTACAATATTTTCATATTTAATATTCCACTCAAAATATTTACTCATACTTATGCAACAGGTACACACTATTATATGTTTATTCATTTACTCTGTTATTTAACATTTGTTATATCTTTTGTTATAAAATACAATAAATTAAAAATACAATAAATCAAATTGACTAATCTAAATAAATATATATATATATAATGAATTTAGAATTAAAAATATGTATTTAAAATGAATTAAGATTTAAATATACCTAATAAAAAATGAATTTAAGACTTTTCTTTTTTTCTTTTATTAAAAAAAACTGAATTTTAAATAACATAAACACAAAAAAACAAAACAATTAAAATAAATGGCGCAGGCCAAAGCCTTTCGGCCTGCGCAGTCCACAGGACTGCGCAGGTACTGGGGTACGGCCCAGTGCCGTCCCCCATACCATACACAATAAACAAAACTTTTATTTATGTTTATTTTTATTTTTATTTAATAACAACTTAAATGCGAAATTCTATTTCGCGATTTTCGTTTAGTTAATTATATTATTTTATTTTTATTCTAATTTTTAATTTATAACTTCAAATTCTGGGCCGTGCACAGGGATGGCCATAGATTTGGCTTGAACAGAATTTCAACTTTACCATAAAAATAAAATGACATGTTTATACAATTAATATATATTTATATATTAATATATCTATATGTTAATTTGAATGATATATTTAATAAAACCAATCAGAAAGGTTCTTCTGTACTCAATTTACTATTCACTTAATATCATATATTTTTTTTAATGGCAATAATTTTCTCCTATAGGTTTTCTAAGTAGGAATCATTAAATTTTCCAATGAAAGTTTTATTTTCTTGTAAATAAAATCAATCATATATATTCATTTATTTATCTAATTTCTTTTTGAAACAGAAAGAAGGATGAGATGAAACATTTGAAAACCTGGAGTCCTATGCTTATTCGAGAGTCTGAAGATGCCTGGTTGATTCTGATGCCCTCGAGGTGTTCCTTGATCGTGCCTCCGAATCTCCTCCACAGAACTTCACCTTCGAACTTGAATCCTATTTCGTTGTTCAGAAGACTCTCCAGAACATACACCAAAAATAGATTGACAATCTCTCCCTAAAATTCTTCTCCAAATACAACAGAAGATTTCAATACCCTTTCTAAAATTTCAGAATACACAACCAAACTCATGCACAACTTCTGTAATCCAAATCTCTCTGTGTGTGTAAAAACCCCCAAAAATTCATAATAATATAAAAATATATTGTCCCTTCTCCCAAAACTCTCCAAAAATCCCAATTAAAAGAAAAATCCATTCTTTAAAACTAGCTTTTTCCAAACTCTTAATTCCTATTGGCTCATACAGTCTTTTTTAATCTTTTATTTGTTTTCTTGCTTTAATTTCTATTTTACCACTTTCTTGCACAACACATTTTCTATTTAATTAAATAAATTATTCTAATAATTATCCCCACCTGATATTTAATTAAAATAAATGACACAATTTAATATTTAAATTATCATTGAATAAGCACATGACATTAAAAACATTTAAATATTTAAATGCAATTTATTCTAGCATTAAAATAAACAAACGTTTCCAACCTTTAATTAACTAATTCACAACTTATAAAATAACATCAATTAAACAATCATAACTTATAAAATACCTCATTAATCAAAATACGACAAACGCCACAAACCACAATGACGACAATTACAGAAATGCACAATACCAAATCAACGAGACGACCTAACATCATGGGACGGGAGGACTTCATCGTCACCTCTGTATCAACATTTATCCGTTGGGTTATTTGGTGCTCGCCCTGTCCTGCCGAAGCAGGTGGAATCGAGACTTATACCTGCAATCCTGCATACAAACGAAGTTGTGTACATGTGCATATATACATATATATCAAAGCATTAAATCAAAATACTACATTGTGAGAAGGAATCGCAACATAGCAGGGCACTCGTGAACGAATGATGCTATATTGTCCTTCGTCACACCTATTCTAACAATTATAATATAATCAATAAATCAACACTTCTAACTAGCAATCATCTCATAACATATTAAATTAAATCACTGCATCATATCATAATTCCAAACATGTCCATAACGAAATAATAGCATCATCTAACTAACCCAATCAAACAAAACCATCATAGTCATAAGTAGCAAACAACGCATTGAAAAATACTAAATCCAAACAATAAGGGGAGGGGTATTACATCCTCCCCCTCTTAAAATCGGCTTACTCCTGGAAGCCGGTAAACAAAAGGAAATAAGGTTCCCCAATACAGGAGACATCCTCACACACCAAGATGGTGAACTAATCACCAATAGAAAATAGAATCAAGCTCACCCATAAGAGTAAGAAATAATAATACAAGTATTAGTAACATGGGGGTATTACAAAAATACCGAATTTTAATTAGATTTTTATATTTTAAAATAAATTAAAATTTATGTTATATATTTTAATGTTTATGTTTTTATTTGAAATTTAAATAGTGTTATAAGTAACATATTTTTCAATTTTTTTTATAATTTTGAATAACATATTTTCTCTTAATTTTTGTCTCTTTAAAAAGGTTAAAAAAGGTGTTTAATATAATAATTAATATTTTATAACTTTATAAAGTAAGAAATTTTATCTCGTATGTTAGCAATATAAATGATTTAACTTAGCTTATCTATTTTTTTATATTTTCCATTCTATTAAATTCAAATATATAAAATAATCTAATAACAAATTCAAATAAATAATATAGTTTAATATATATTATATTATTAATTTAACAACATATTATAATATTATAATATATACACTATATAATACATACGTAACATATATAATATCTAATATATAATTTTAATATCATTATAATATTATAATATATATACATATATATGTAACATACATACCATCTAAAATATAATTTAATATATTAGAACTAAAGTTATAACAACAAATACAATCGTTAACTTAATCATTTGTTCTTCTTACACAATAGTCCCACCTCATCAATAATTTCATTTCTAACTTTTTAAAACATAACTATTTTATAACTTTTTGGCAGGTCAAGATGCGAAATTAAATATGAGCGGGCATGCAAATCAAATAATATAAACTATTTTTTTATTATAATCTATTAAATTGTTGATAAGAAACCTTTAAATAGAAATTATATATATATATATAAGAATAATTATGACAATATTTAATTGATGTATAAAAAAATGATAACAATAAAGTAATTAATGTACATCATTAGATTTTAATTATAGATTATAGAGGTATTTATAATTTAAAAATACATTTACATTGGTTAGAACTAAAAATAATGTAAAATATATTGTTTAGATATATGTATAATAGAATAAAGGTACTATCTATGCTTCATGTGATATAAAAATAATTCTTTTAAATTTATTTATTTCATATGTTAATCAATTAAATATCTAAAATTTATTTCACTTTATTTCATAATTATTTTATTTATTATATATAATACACAAATTTTAACCTTTTAAATTATTTTATTTCTTTTATTTATTTACAAGTTATTTTATTTTTATTATTTTATATTTATTTAAAAAACTATTCTTATTTATTTTATTTTATTTTTATTTGTTTTTAGTTTTTAGTTTTTTTAACCTTTTAAATTATTTTATTTCTTTTATTTATTTACAAGTTATTTTATTTTTATTATTTTATATTTATTTAAAAAACTATTTTTATTTATTTTATTTTATTTTATTTATTTGTTTTAGTTTTAGTTCTTAGCTAAATGTTAAAACTATGATATCTATTTTTAGTGAAAATATGTAAAAGAGATTTAATATTTTTCATTGTTTCTTATATAATATTTTTAAAAAATTTGTATGAAAATTATTTATTTCTTTTACAAACAATAAAAATAAAATCATTATATTATACTTTTCATACCATTCCAAATAATAATGTAGAAATATTTAATTGAATTTAACCTTTTTTTATATTATATATAGAGAGATCAAAAACATAAGCCCCAAGGCATCACTAGGGAACGAAAAGTACAGCTCAAGAGAGGCAAGGCCTCACATCAAGAGCACACATAGAACAGTAGTACAAAAAATATATATACAACCTATGCACAGCACGAAGAGAAGTTGATACAAAACATAGCAGCCACTAGCATAAAGTTACATCGATGCTATCAACCCAAGCCACCCAACCCAAGGCGCCTTCCATCCATGCAATGTGCTTGGTCTCCTGAATCTGAGCTAACATCAGGACTTGTTCCTTGTTAACTTTCCTGTTGTTCTTCACTTCTTGGGTCAGGATCTTGCATGTTTTCTCAAAGAGCTGCAGATTGTCCATCGTCTGCCTCCAAGCATAACCTCCTTGCATCTCGTATATGAAGAACGTGGCGGAGCCATTTTTGAGGAACCTTTTGAGCTTCTCTTTTTCAATCAACATAGTAGTGCGGACCTACAAAAAAAATTTAAGGTAGATGAGTTTACGAAAAGACTCAGTAAGAATTCTGGGATTACTCTGAAATATCTCTTCATTTCTACATTTCCAGATTTGCCACAAAATCCCCGAGGAGAGGATTTTCCAAAATAAATTAGTATCATGTTTCAAGCCAACGATATGCTCGGTAATAATCTCAAAGATGTTAAAGAGAGAAGGATACATAATGCCAAACATCAGCCAAATCTCTTTAGTAAAAATGAAGTCAAAAAGAATGTGTCTACCAGTCTCGGGTAACCTGCACATGGGACAAACATCAGTACCAAAGGAATATTTTCTGATAGGGAGTCTATCAAGAATAACCAGCCAGTTAAAACATTTAATCTTAGGATCAGTAGGACCTTTCCAAAGATTTTCAAACAAGTTCTTCCACGCATGGGTGTCTAAAGAAGAGTACCAGACCTTGTTAATGTGATCAATAACGGCCTCAGAATGCCCAATAGTGTTATAAATGTTTTTGGCTTTGATTTTGTTAAGCACAGTCCCATTAGGCCACTTGATGCTTAAAAATCTGTGTGAGTCAATTTCACAGGAGGTCGGGAGATTTCTGGTGGCTTTGTGGATCATACTGTACGTTTTCTTCTGGGAGCCGGGAAGGTTAAATTTATTACTGAGAACCTCCTAGTCTATTAATCTGTCATGCTCAAATAAATCAGCCAATTGGGAGATGCCTTTGCTGTTCCATTGCCTAGCTGAGCAGCCCTGAGAGAGGGTGAGGGGCTTGCCAGAGTAATTTAGGTTCCACCAAATGGACCTTTCACCATAAAGATGGGCATCATCATGGAAGGACCTGTTAGTTATAAAATGTTTCACAAAATTCCAGGCTTTCCAGATGGATCTAAAAACAGCAGATCCTTGCACATTCACGAGAAAATCACCAAGGACAAGATCATTAAAAGGAAGATTCTTCCAAGACTTAGCTATCTTGGGGATACCTCTCTCAATGTTATTTCTAACCAAGACCTTCCAGGGATCATCACCATCAAGAGAGTGGAAGATCCACTTGGCGGCCAGGGAAATCCCCTGGAGCTTAAGATCCTTCAAGCCAAGCCCCAAAAGGAGTTTGTTAGTGTGACACCATTCCCACTTGACCGCATGCATTTTGTTCTTACCTTTGCCATCAGACCAGAGAAACTTCCTAATCTCTTTTTGGATTTCATGGATTTGATAGTTACTAAACATCTAAGCTGAGGAGTAATAGATATTATAAGATGACAGAATTTTCTGGCAAACCTGCACTCTGCCGGCCAATGACAGGGCCCTGTTATGCCACTTATGGAGCTTCTTCACAATCTTGTCTTTGACCCAGAACCACATATCTTTAAGGGAGGGGTCGATGGAGAAGGGAATACCAAGATACCTCACTATCTTGTTAGGGCCACCCCATTGAAAGTTATAGCTCTTGAACTAGATGGGTGGCTGCTCAACCCACCCAAGGCAGACAGAATTAAGGTGGGAGAGGCCGGCGCCTGAGATTTTGCAGAAAATGTTGAGCTTGTGATAAAGGGTTTCGAAGTTGTCAGCCGTAGCCTCAAGGAAGATCGCAGTGTCGTCCGCGAACTGGCAGTTAATGAGCTCACTGTCATTGGGAAGAGATATACCTTTGACAGCCGGGGAGACAGAATTATCTCTAAGGATGTAATAGAGGGCTTCAGAAGCGATCACAAATAGGGCAGGGGCCAAGGGGCACCCCTGTCTGATGGATCTCTTAAGAGGAAAAGAGTCAGTAAGGTAGGCATTCACATCGACCTGTGCGAAGGCATCTTTGAAAAGAATTTTCACATAATTACAGAAAATACTGGGGAAACCAAAGGCTTCGAGCATCATGGAAATGAAATTCCACTCCACTCTGTCGTAAGCTTTCTCAAAGTCCAGAAGGAACATGACAGAGTCCTGTTTAGAGACACGGGCCCAACTCATTGCTTCCCAACCGGTAATCAAATTTTCGAGGATATATCTCCCTTTTATAAAACCCGTTTGAGTAGGGCACACAAACTTGGGCAGAATATCTTTAATCCTAAGGGCCAGAATTTTGGCAAAAATTTTATAGGAAACATTGAGGAGAGTAATAGGTCTCCAGTTCTTGATGAGCGCTTTGTCCCCATCCTTGGGGAGCAGTTTGATAATTCCCCTGTTAATAGAAGATCCCAAGGAACCCGTAGCAATGGCCTCGGAGTAGATATCCAGCAGGTCATTGAAAATCTAATCTATATTGGCCTTGTAGAACTCAACAGGTAGCCCGTCCGGGCCAGGGGCCTTGTCATTATTAAGCTCCTTAATGACATTTTCAATTTCTTCAAGAGAGATCTCTTTGGACAGCTGATTAGCTTCAATCACGGAGATCCTATTGGGAATGAGAGAACGGATCTGGTCTCTCAAGAGGGCAGCATCCTCTGAATCCTCAGAGGTGAAAAGGTTGCGATAGAAACTAGCAAAGGCCTTCTTGATATTATTCAGATCATTAATTTCAATGTTATCAACAACAAGTCTTTCAATATTCTCATTAGAATGCTTTTGTTTGATGAGGTTGAAGAAGAATTTGGAGCCTCTGTCCCCACACATAAGCCAGTGAGCACGGGATCTGACCATGGCACCCTTGACCTTGACTTGTTGATGTTTTCTAAGGGCATCTTTAGCCTTCACAACTTGCGAGATAAGCTCACAATCGGCAAGGTTGGCCTGGATATTCCTTTCGGCAATTTGCAGATCAGAGGACAGCTTCTTTTCAACAAACCTAAAGTCTTTAGACCTTTTTTTCCCTAAGGTCCGCAAGAGATTCTGCCAGGAAAGCAGATTCAGATTCCATCTATCTAAGTGAGACATGGCAGGGAAATTTTTCCTGTTTAAGATGCTAATGATACGGATGGCGCAAAGGGTGTATTCATCACTGAGCAGATTAGTATTAAGAAAGAATTTGGGGTGGGGTCTTTCGCAAGGATAAGGGGAGCTATTGATCCTGATACAAGAAGAGATAGGGTGGTGATCGGAGAGAGATGTGGGGGTAACCCGGACCGTACGACCAAGATTATCAGGGATAAAGGAGAAAAAGTTCTTGCTGGCATAAAATCGGTCAAGCCTAGAGTAAATCCTAAAGGGGGGCTGCTGGAAATTACACCAGGTATGCCATAATCCGGGGTGAGAGTCCTTAGCACCGGATAAAGGATCAAACAAATGTTTGGAACTTAACATCTTGCACCATTGCATTTTTTTAGAATCTTTCCAGGCAAATGGCCGGCCACCCAGTTTGTCATCCTGAGAATCAATCATGTTGAAATCTCCCCCCACAAGCCAAGGAATGTTAAGGAGAGTGGTTAACCAGTCCCAGAGACAAGCTCTCCCCTTGGAATCATTCGGGGCATAAACAGAACAAATGCCAAATATAAAGTTATTGACGTTGAGAGTGACCCAAACCGCCCTGTTGCAGGGGGAGTAACCATTACCAGAGATAAACTTGGCCTATTTGTTGTTAATTAGAAGAGCAACACTCCTTGCCTCTAGGGTGGTTGGTAAAAACTTTAATAGCATTTTTCCAAAGAAAATTGAGATTGACATCCAAGATGTATCCAGTGGCCTTTATTTCCTGCAGTATGAGGAAGTCCAAAGATTTATAGGTTTCAAGGAACCGCTTAATGATCCACTTTCTGTCAGGGGATTCAAGCCCCCGAATATTCCACGAGATACAATTCATTGGGGAGTAAATAAGGAGGGAACGCTAAGTTCAGATGTACCTGCCAATGAAGCCACCGCAATGGCCTGGGAGTCACCCATTTTTTTCTTTGAGGGGTTTTTATTTTTGGAACCTAAGCATCTCCCTCTTCGCTTGGCCATGGCAAGGGCATCTCTACCATCATCTCTACGGGGTTTTTGAGGAGTGGGATCCTTCTGGTGGGGTGTGGAGGTTAGTGGGGTGGATTTTGTTTGGGCTTGGGGTGCCACATGTGGAAAGATGGCTGAAGTCTCCAAGAGCTTGGTGATTCCGGGTGTGTCGCCACCTCTGGGCTTCGCTAAGGACATGCATGCTTCAATGATGAATAAATCTTTTGTGGGTGAGAGCTCCAAGCTCAAGAAAGTGAATGGTTGTTTTCCGCAGAGTCACACTCGTCTAATTTTGGTTATCTCTCCAGAATTGGTGCACGAGGACTTTGCTTATTGGACTCAACACGTTTTGATTTGTAAGTTTTTGGGTATTCGTGCCCCCCTCTCAGCTTTGGAGTCCTGGATGCGCCGTTCCTGGTAGGTTGAAGGTGACTTTGATATTTTGGTGGCGGGGAATGGGTTCTTTATGGTTGATTTTTCTTCCATTTCAAATCGTAATAGTGTTTTTGAGGGGGGGCCGTATTTTTACAATCATGTGGGTTTATTCATGAAACCCTAGCATGGGGGTTTCAATGCGGCTGAGGATCTACCTTCTCGAGTTCCTATATGTGTTCATTTGCCATGGCTTCCTTTGGAGTTCTAGAGAGAAGATATTCTACAATGGATAGCGGCCTTGTTGGGGAAGCTGACTGCCATTGCTCAGAATACTTTGGATGAAAAGGTATTTTCTTTCACTCACATTTGTCTGGAAATTGATTTAAATAAACCATTGCCAGATTCTCTGGAGATTTGCATTATATCTGCCTTGTGGATTCAACAGTTAGATTATGAGTCCCTTCCTTTCTATTGTCGGTTTTGTCATGAGTATGGACACCTTCAACGTTAGTGTCCTCGGACATCTAGAACAGCTAGGGTCCCTTCTTCTCCATCATCGAGGCCTTCGGTGGAGAAGGCAGATAAAAGTAAGGTGTCTATAGCTGAAGGGGAAAAGTCTGAGCGAGGGCTTGATAAGGATGGCTTCATTCCCACTAAACTGAAAGCTAAGGGGAGAGGTCAGAAGTGACCTTATAAGGATAAGCAGAGTGATCAGGGATTCAATCACTTTGAGGTTTTAGACAATCGGCCCTTGGAGGAGGGGATTCCTATTGAAATTTTGTCTGGGGATACTAGTATGGATACAGGGCTGGAATGGGCAATTGTTGTTAGGGACACTTCTCTTCCTTTGGAGCAGGGAGGGTCTAGGCCTACTGACACTTTGGTTGGTTTAAATGATGATATTATTTTAGCAGACTTAGCTAAGGAGGTGTTGTCTTCAGGAAAAGGTCGGGGTTCAGCTTCTTATCTAGAAGTGCTCCAACGCCCTCTTAAGAAGGGGAATTTTGATAAGTCTCCTAACGTTGGTCGCAAGAAGGATGTGGACAAAATTAAATCTACTAGGGAGTTGTTGGTGGAATCGGGCTCTGTTAAGACATTGGACGCCCACTTTTCTCAGCCTTCCCTATGATTATTCTTTCTTGGAATGCAAGGGGGTTGAATAGCGCCTCCCGTCAAAAAGCTATTTAGGATTTGATTGGGGTACATTCTCCAAATATTTTTTGTGTGTAGGAGACTAAGCTTCAGGTGGACTGCATGCTTCAGTATGCTCCTCATATTTGGTTTTCTGGTCAGTGTCAGTGTATTGGCTCTAAAGCAAATTCTGGAGGTTTGGCACTTTTTTGGGATCCTCGTAAGGTTGTTCCTCGCTGGTGGATTTCTAGCCACTCCTCTATCTCAATGGTGGCCTCAGTTTTGGACTCTGGTGAGACTATTTTGGTTAGCAATGTGTATGCTCCGGTTGACATCCATGGTAAAAACCAGTTATGGGCCCATATCACGTTTGTTAGATCTTGTGCTTCTTATGTGTTGTGGATCTTAGCTGGTGATTTCAATTCTATCTTGTGCCTGGAGGAGAAAAGAGGTGGATTTTCGAGATTGGGTCCTACTTCAGATTTGTTCCGGGCTAGTGTGGCTTCTCTTGCTCTTGTTGATGTCAAACCTTCTAATGGCTTATTTACTTGGAATAATAGGCGGAGTGGGTTGGAGGCAATTTCTAAGCGGTTGGATAGGTTTCTTGTTTCTAGTTTTTGGGTTGGGGGCAGTGTGGTTATTTTCTCTGAGATTCTTGATTGGTGTGGCTCTGATCATTGGCCAATTAAGTTTTCAGCTTCTCCTTTCCCTAATCCAAAGAATCCTCCTTTCAAATTTCAGCTTATGTGGCTTCGTGACTCTTCTTTGTATAATCTTGCTACGCAGTGGTGGCGGGATGGAGCCCCTACGTATGGTATTGTTGTGTATTCTTTTGTTAAGAAGCTGCAATGTGTTAAGTTTCATCTTAAGAGATGGAATAGGCTATGTTTTGGCAATTTTTATGCTAAGAAAAGGGAAGCGCAGGAGCGTCTTGCTGTCATTACTCACCAGATTAGGGATCTTGGTTTTTCAGAAGCTCTTGGGCATGCTGAGTCCCAGGATCTTAAATTTGTGGAAGAGTGGGAGCTTCGTGAGGAGATATTCTGGAAACAGAAGGCTCAGATTGACTTGCTTCAAGAGGGTGATAGGAATACTGCCTTCTTTCATCACTCTGTGCAGGCTCATCAGAATAAGTGTTATATATCTTCTCTCATCAACTTTGAAGGATTAGTTTTATCCTCGCAACAGGCTTTACCCAAAGAAGCTTGCATGTTCGTCTCTACTTTGTTTACTGAGGATTCTCTTCTTGCTGAGGTTGAGGAGAATATGATTCTTGCTTGTATTCCTTCTTTGATCTTTGATGAGTTGAATGCTTCTCTCATGCACCCGATTACTCTGTCTAAAGTGGAAGAGGTTGTGTTTGGGATGAATAAGGGGAAGGCTCCTAGCCCTAATAGGTTCCTAGTTGAATTTTTCTAGGAGTTTTGGGAAATTGTGAAACTGGATTTGTTGGAGGTTGTCTGTGAATCTTTTCATAACAAGCAGATGCTTCGGGCCCTAAATGCTACTTTTTTAGTCCTCATTCCTAAGGAGGGTGCTGATAGGTTTGAGCTTTTTCGGCCTATTGCACTATGTAACATGGTGTATAAGACTATTACGAAGCTGATTGTTGAGCGGCTTAAATCTTGCTTGCCTATTGTTATTTCTAAGGAGCAAGGAGGTTTTGTGGCTGGTTGTCAAATTTTGGATGGGGTGGTGATTGCCTCTAAGGTTATTCATTCCATGGTGATCTCCAAGGATAAGTCTATGTTCATCAAGCTGGATATGGCAAAAGTGTATGATAGAGTTAAATGGAGTTTCCTTCAGAAGATTTTGTTGGCCTTTCGGTTCTCTTCTGAGTGGGTGAGTTGGACTATGAGTTGTGTGACTTCCTCCTCATTTTCTGTCATTGTGAATGGTGAATCTTCAGAGTTGTTTGGTGCTACCAGGGGCCTTCGTCAGGGGGACCCACTCTCTCCCTATTTGTTTATTATTATGGTTGAGGGGCCGGGTCGCTTTCTTAAATCTCAGGTCTCTCTTGGTGTGATTCATGGTTGGCAATGGGGGTTGGGTCTTCCTACTCTGTCTCACCTCTAGTTTGTGGATGACACCTCTCTTATGGGGTTAGCTCATCTTCATGAAGTTGAATCCATTAGGCAAGCTTTGGACATCTACCTCGCTGCTTCGGGTCATAAAGTTAATGAGCAAAAGTCTTATTTTTTTCTTCAATACTCCTTTGGCCATCAAGAGGAGGATTGCTGCTATTTTGAGGTTTCAAATTGGATCTCTCCCCTTTGTCTACCTGGGGATTCCTCTTGCCGTTGGTCGCCAACCCAAATCCTCTTAGCAGATGTTGCTTGATAAGTTGAGGAAGAAGGTAACTCATTGGACTCATCGGTGGTTGTCTACTGCTGCTAGAGTTACCCTCCTTCAGTCTATTATCTAGGCCCTTCCCATCTATAGATGTTTTGTTCAATCGGCCCCTATGTATTTCCTTCGAGAATTTGATGCTCCCTCTCGACAATTCCTTTGGAGTGGCAACTAGATGACTTCTAAGTGGAGCCTTGTTAAGTGGGATTCTATGTGTAGACCTAAGCAGAAGGGTAGTCTCAGTTTACACTCTTCTATTTTGAATGGGAAAGTTCTTGCGGCAAAGCTTTACTAGCGCTGGTGTACTAATCAACACCAGTTGTGGGCCCCTGTTCTTAACTATAAGTATCTTAATGGTGTTGCTTCTCATGAGGTTCCTTGCTATCCTTTAGAGGGAAGTGGTTCTATGATTTGGTCTACTTTGAAAGTGGGAGCCCAGTTGATTAAGTGTGCACTTTTTTGGATCTGTCATTCGGGATCGCAGGCTCTTTTTTGGTGGGATTCTTGGGATGGTCACCCACCTATTCTTTCTACTTTTCCTCATCTTCAACCCCTCTGTGATGTTTTTACTACTGCTGGTTGGGACACCGTTGAGCATTACAAGATTGCTAAGCATTGTGGCTCTGTTGTTTCTTTTCGCTGGAAGCACCTTTCTGAGTGGCCTCCTAGGGGCTCTAAGGAGGATAGGTGGGAGCTTGCTCAAATTTTGGCTTCTCGGGCTTGTAATTCATTGAGGGGACCTGATATTTTAGCTTGGGATGGTTTTGATATGTTTAGGAAGTACTCTGTGTCTACTAGCTATAAGCAATTAGGTCGACAATTGTTTAGGGATATTCAGGTCCCTTGGTGGAAGTATGTTTGGCATAAGTTGTCTTGGCCCAAGTGTAATTTCTTCATGTGGTTGGTGGCTCAAAACCGGTGTCTTACTTGGGATAATTTATGCAAGTGGGGTTTCCAGAGTCCCTCTTTTTATGTGTTATGTCATGAGGCTGAGGAGTGTGCTTCTCATCTCTTCTTCCAATGTTCTTATGCTCAGGAGATTTGGCATTTTTGGTGGCGGGTGTGGAATATGCCCTATAGGCATGTTTCTTCTTTGGTTGAGTTTGTGGATCGGGGGAGTAGGGCCCCTGTTTCTACTTCCTTTCTTCAAGCTGCTTGGGAGATTGGCCCTTCCTTCATCATTTGGAATCTTTGGTTGGAGAGGAATCATCGGATTTTTTAGGATATGATGATGGGGGCCCCTTGCTTGTGGTGGAAAATTTTGTATTCTTTGGGAGAAATGATCGTGGCTAAGTGTGATCTATCTGATTCAATTGCTCCTTCTGATGTTGGCTGTTTTAACCACCTTCATCTGCCTCCTTCGCATCAATAGCTTATACGCAACAGGTGTAGGCATCCAACTCCAAAGGTGAATAGGGAAGGAAGATGGTCTCCTCCTCCTCAAGGCATCCTTAAAATTAACACGGATGGCTCTTCTCGTGGAAACCCTGGTCATGCTGGAATTGGTGGTGTTGGTCGGGATAGTTCTGGGGATGTTCAATTTATTTTCTCTATTTATAAGGGTCTTCATACTAATAATCTTATGGAGGCTCAGGCAATTTTACTGGCTGTGGAGCATGGCAGTCAGTTGGGGTGGCGCAGGATTATATGTGAATCTGATTCCCAAGTTGTGGTGAACTTGCTGAACAGGCGAAGGTTAGAGGATGTTAGTTGGCACCTGGCTTTGATTATTGAACAAATTCTCAATCTTTGTGTTTCTCTTGAGTTTGTCACTTTCACTCATATTCCTAGGGAGTGGAATGGTGTTGCTGATTGTTTGGCTAAATGGGCTTCTGATCATATTCATGATTAGAATTTGGTTGATTGGGGTCAATTACCCCCTGATTTGTCTCAACAGTTGGACCATTTGGTGGAGCTTGATAAGGTTACGTAATGACTTTGCTATGTAATTTTCTCTTGTTTTAATAAATTTTTACCCCTCTTTTATGTGAAAATAAAAAATAAAAAATAAAAATTAATATATAAATATAATGCAATACATAATTACTATATATAATACATGGATAATACATATGATAATTATGTATTGCATTATATTTATATATTAATTTAATTTGTATTATATAAAAAACATTATGTATTTTATGTACAATTACTTCTCAGGCAATAATTACTATATTTATTATCTACCATGGATGATGCATGGATAATGCATGGATGTTCTCCTACATAATTAGTTCTTAGGTAAATGTTAAAACTAAGATATCTATTTTTAGAAAAAAAATATGTAAAAGAGGTTTGATATTTTTCATTATCTAAACTTATATGTACTCTAATGTAATAAAATAACTAAGATATCCTATTTATCAAGAAATAGGTTATAGAGGTATGTGCATAATTTTAAATATCTATCAATTGTATTTATTTCACAGATAGTACCCTTATTCTATTATACATATACCCTTATAATCTAGAACATTATACATATACCTACATTAAAGAAGAAATATATCTTTCATTTCTAGTATTTTCTTATATCACCTTTTAAATAAATAAAAATAGTTCTTTAAATCCATAATCTAGTATAATTCTAGTTTATAATTATTGTATGATACATTTTTAAAATTATGAACTTATACATAATAATTTTAGTCTAATAGTATAATGTGAGAATTTGTTTAAGTAGTCTAATGTAGAATAGCCTCTTGTTGAAATAATACTTTAATAATGTGAGAATGTTGAATGTTATACTTAGGTTATTAGGCTTTGCCCAATGAGAATGCCTCACATTAGACATTATTTCTACCATTCAAAATAGGTAGATTAAATAAATAAAAATAACTCTTTAAATAAAATAAAATAATTTTAAAAGTTAAAATTTATGTATTATATATAATAAATTATATTTTTTTATAATAATAATATATTAAACATTAATTATAATAGTAAAAGGTTAAATTCAATTAACATTTCTACATTCTAATATAAAAATAATAATATCGTGATTTTATTTTATTATTTAAAAAAAAACATTTTTAAAAAGAAATCAATCGAATTAAATATACCTAAAAACATTATAATTTAAAGAAGAGAAATAAGCAGCGATCATTGCCGTCATCTACAATTTAATAGGTATGCAGTGCACAGATAACAATGTCCGACACAGTTTCGGAGATGTTACATACATATGATGTTGACAACGGCTATCCATGTTCATGCATGATGCCCCGATGCATTTCTGGGGCTGGATAGACGCTGCCCTAAACCTGCACATAAAGCACAAGCAAGCTTTTAGTGTCAGGACATGTTCCAGCATGCAGTTGCAATTATAATTACACTTGACAATATTCCTCTAACCTTTATCATTTGACAGATGTCTATTCCTTGTTCAAAAGCTCTCATTTTGAGACAGGAAGGGAGGATGCTGGCAAAGTTTGCTAAGTCTGGTATTACACCTGCCAAGTACATTTGCTTGCAAGTTTTTATTTGTGCACATTCTTCGGTACTTAATGGTATTTCAGGAGACTAAATTTCTTTGAGGCATTCAGTCAAATAGTTCGCGAGCCTTTCTATGCTCCACATTTTGTATACTTGTCTACGAGAGCATTTCCAACTACAAAATCTGGCTAAATTCTTTTATCCTTTAAGATTTTATGGATACCTATACTACTAGGTAAAGCCCCCATTTAAGACATTAATTTAAGACAAAATATTAATTTTTTCTTAAATTAAGACAATAAAAAAGATAATATAAAAAAGCCTTTTTCTAAACTACAATTTTTATTTCCCTCCTAATTTTCCTTTTCCCTCCAATTTTTCTTTTCCCCTTACATTACCTTCAATCGAGTCATATGCAGCTTTGAATATACGTTGATTTCATCCCCCTTTCAGAACAAAGAACAGGAACATGGAACAAAACATGAAGAGAGGAACAAAGGCACAGCACAACGGGCACTCACGAGGCACCACATTTGGGGGTTTTCACAAACGACATGGGCCTTTTCATCAAAATGAAAAGGGGTTTTTAGAAAATCAAGGTCATGGGTCTAGGGTCTTGGGCAAGTGACAACAATAAAACTTCCCGAAGGGCCTTTCTGCAGCAACAGATCAGGTGTGCCCCACTCTTGTGTTTTTTTCTCATATTTCTTGTCTCTTTTCCTGGCAATGTATGGGTGTGTGTGTATGTTGGTTTTTGTGGCACTAAACATTATTTGGTGGTGATTCTTTGACTATTGTGCCCTTTAAAGATTTTTATCAGACCTGTTAAAATGGCTTTCGACCTTCATTTTTATCGTGCCTGTTAAAATGGTTTTCATTTTTATTGTGCTTTCATTCTGAACAAGTGAGAGAGGGGCAACAATAACATCCCCGCTATTAGTGCTTTGAAAATTTCAATCTAGGGTAGGAAAGGCTTCAACATGGAATAGACCATAGATGGATGACTATCAGATCGATCTTTCTATCGAGATTGTACCTACTGAATGAACCCCGACTCGCTCTCATGGCTTAGCTGAATGGGTGCTTGCTGTTATAACCCCTTCGTATGGAGTGGGAGTGGAGTAGTCCATATTGGATTCGGATCCCACACACTTTGGGCTGGGCTATATATATATATAATATAGCAGGCAGGGGTGACTATATCTACACCCTATATATAGTATAGATATAGGGAGGTTGAAAATCATGGGATCTCTACACGTTTTACATATGTGTAGGGGATGTGAGGAGCTCCTCTAAGCCCCACTAATTTTTTACAAAGAAAAATTTCCCCTTTGCTTTTGGACTGGACAAATTATGAAATGGTCAATCATTAGGAACTCCACTTATTCTGATCACTTTTCTTGAAAATGTTTGAATAGGAAATGAATCAGATTCTGGGATCCTTACAGCTTTTACATGCACGTAAGCTATGAAGAAAGGTCTTTCCTTGACAACAATTACAAAGTGAAACATATTTACAAAGAATGGTTCAGGGTTGGCAGGGATCATCATGCCTCTTACACAAGTTCAAGCAATGTAAGAAGGATCAATTAACTTGACAAAATCTAAAGGATAATAAAATATTTTTTAAACATGATCCACAAATAGTCCAGATTTCCACTACTTGCTTAATCGACACAAATCATAATCCTTCCCATCTCAAATTTTTTAAGCGAACACATATGTAATGAAGATTATAATAGAAATTAGAGAGCAAGCACACACATGAAACATTCTTGGGAGAAAATGATACCAATGATAGCCTCATGGTCATATGTTGACATCTTCCACCTTTTTTAAAACCAAATTGACCAGCTGCATAAAATGATCAACAATATTCTATACATCTCTTCCACATTTTCATTCTTTATTGTGTGTGAGAGAGAGGCACAAGTTATTGCAAATGGGTTCACTCTTAACATGCAGATTGGATCATTATTTTGTTAGGTTGATTGAATTTTTGACAATTTCTATTTACATATTTATTGAAGAAGAAGACTAAATGTTTTATTTGAATTTCAAATGTGCTAGAGAGGCCAAGGAGAAGCCACCAAGAAGAACACACAGTGCAGACAACTAGGTCAAATAAAAGAGAAATATGTTACATATCTCAATTGATGACAACAATTACGGAGTTCTTCTTGTCTCCTCATATGAGACATAAAAATTGTAAAGTTTTAAGTCTTGTATTTTCTGTACTCGTTTTAGATAGCCATAAATTATTCTCTAATATTAAGGAAGCATGGCACGGTGTTCATCTACAACAATGTTATTTTACATTCAATACGAAGAGCAAGATATTGCTTGTTCTCATTATTGATAATTTGTAAATTGCTCAATTATGTTATTTGTTCCTTCTTACACAAAACAAAGGTTAACATCATTCAATATGCTTTCTAATTATTGATATGTAAGCTACTATATTATGTTATTTATTCCTTCTTCCACAAAACAAAAGTTAAAATTATTCAATGTGCATTCTAATTTAGGAAAAAACTACAGAAGAGTGGAGATCACCTCCTCAAACCACCAACTCCTTGCTGGTTTACAGAGGCTTACAACCTTCTTAAGGCCTTCATGGACATTTTAAATATTCAAAAGCATGCCCAACCACTATAAGAAAAGCTACTTCTTGCTAACCTTCCCAACTACACTCCAACATTCATAAGACTACTTTTCCAATTCTACCAAGTACAATTACACTCAAATGGTATACATTATCTTTGTGGAAGTAAGCGAGGTGAGATTTTTCAACTTTAGAAGCACATAATCAGACCGCCTAGCAACATTTCCACATTTATTCCAATGATAGTGAAACACTTTCAGTAGGCATGCTTCACTTTCTTCTGACTTGGCCTTATGTTCATGAGTGACCCCTGAGTCAATAATCCAACTTGTGTAGGAGAAAATTGAGTGGTAGCAGAGATTCCAAATGCTAAATAAGATTTTGAAGTATCAAAGATAACTAATTTCTTGTCTCTTGAAGAAGATTGTTAGGAAGCATCAGGTTCTTCGTCCCACTCGAGGTTCTTCTTCTTTAATGCAACTGCCACTTTTTTCATCATTTAGTATGTGGAATTTGTGTGCTTGCAGAACGTATGTCTTTGGTTCCTTGGTATGAGTACCTTTAGATTTACCATTCTTGGAGCCATTCAAATCTCTAGATGTGTCTTGATCTATTTCAAACTCTTTTGGTGATCAGCTATAAGTGTTCAATTCTTCGTATTTTGACGAGATAGTGTGCACATATTTGTAAGAGTTTTTTTGTACTCTTTTGTCCACTCAAGGAAAACATCAAACATTGTCTGCCAACTTATAAAGAATCGTCATGATTAGCTGGTCATCATTTTTCTCAATTTTACAATAATCTTCAGCTAAATCCATACAAGCTCGAATTGGGAGATGAATCTCTCGATTGTGTCAAAGTATTGAAGATTCAAATTATAGGTACCAAGTTTGTTGGAGGTCAAAAAAATTCTAAAATCCAAATTTTTTAAAAATAATTCCATCAAGTTTTTATAGGAATCATATGATCTAGACCCAATCATACATATCTGGCTGGTCTAAATAATCTTGATCCAACCTAATTTTAATCAAATCTGGCCAGATATGGTAATTATGATTCAAATTGATGACTGCATTCTCCAACTTGTGTTCTTTGATGGCACCTATCTTCTCAAACAATTTTGCGGTCTTCTCAATTTTTTTTTCAAATGTCTCCAAGTCACAAATGTGAAATTTTAGACCCCGAGACAGTGAGATGCTAATAAACCTGAGGGCTATATCACCTTGATTGAAGAATTTAATCTTTTCAACTTGATTGCCCAGCTTTATCTCTTTACTTGTTACATAGAATAAACTTTTACTTCTAAGTTGCTCTATCATTGACCCCTATGAATGAAACTTGTGTGGAGTTATGCAAGGAATTTTTTTGTTTGATATGGTGAGAATGTGGATAATAGAAACAAAAAATGTTGAAACAATACAAGTGTTCCGTTGTGAAAATGAAAGCAAATCAACACAATCAAACATTATCTAGAGCCTCTACTTTTATGTCTTATCTAGGATGATTTTGGTTGCAGTTGGAAATATTTTGTTTGTGCAGCCACATTAGTGGACTTTTCATGTTCCTAACTGAGGTTCACTTAGGTTGAAACCATCTACCAATTTCTGCTCTCATTATTATTTCATCTCTCTATGTCTCTAAATTACTTAAGCTAGGTAATTTATGGCTTTCATTTTTATAGTGCCTATTAAATTCGCTGGTAGGAGCAGAGCATTTAGCTACAACAATAGTCTTCTCAACATATGGGTGAATGTTTTGGAGGATGTATGAGAGGAATAGTGGAGGGGTAGAGAGCAAGGGAGTAATTTTTTACATTTCAAGTGTATCCGTCTATGGTGTTTGATCGTTAGTCTCTCAAATTTATCAAAGATATCATCTATAATGTTCATAAGTGCTGATCCTGGGGCACAATCATATTTGCTAGTTTTTCTTTCTCAATCAGGAAGAGGAACCCCTATGATACTCTTTCAGTCACCCTCAAAAATTGTGAATTCTTGAGAGTACCAAGGTTTGATTTCTTCATATGGAAATAGGAAGAAATTTTCAGATTATTAAAGAAATAATTGGCTTCATGTTTTGCAAAAAAAAGGGTAAACGTCTTTTTATCTGAGTAACAAGAATAGACTATATCACCTTGATTGAAGAATTTAATCTTTTCAACTTGATTGGTCAGCTTTATCTCTTTACTTGTTACATATAGCAGGCTTTTACTTCCAAGTTGCTCTATCATTGACACCTATGAATGAAACTTGTGTGGAGTTATGCAAGGAACTTTGTTGTCTGATATGGTGAGAATGTGGATAATAGAGACAAAAAATGTTGAAACAATACAAGTGTTTCGTTGTGAAAATGAAAGCAAATCAACACAATCAAACATTATCCAGAGCCTTTACTTTTATGTCTTATCTAGGATGGTTTTGGTTGTAGTTGGAAACATCTTGTTTATGCAACCACATCAGTGGACTTTTCATGTTGCAGCCAAAATAGCAAGACGTTCCTAACTGAGGTTGACTGAGCTTGAAACCATCTACCAATTTCTGCTCTCATTATGATTTTAGCTCTCTATGTCTCTAAATTACTTAAGCTAGGTAAAATGGCTTTCATTTTTATAGTGCTTGTTAAAATGGTTGGTAGGAGCAGATAATTTAGCTACAACAACAAGCTTATCAACATATGGGTAAATGTTTTGGAGGATGTATGAGAGGAAGAGTGGAGGGGTAGAGAGCAAGGGAGTAATTTTTTGCATTTCAAGTGTATCCGTCTATGGTGTTTGACCATTAGTCTCTCAAATTTATCAAAGATATCATCTATAATGTTTAGAAGTGCTGATCCTGGGGCACAATCATATTTGCTAGTTTTTCTTTCTTAGTCAGGAAGAGGAACCCCTATGATACTCTTTCAGTCACCCTCAAAAATTGTGAATTCTTGAGAGTACCAACATGTAAATTTACTTTTGGTCAACAAAAACTGTTGTAGGATTGTCTGTTTTCTTTAATACAATTATCTGTTTTATGTTCATAGATTCACAGTAGGTTTTAACAGATGCAAAATTGTGGCAATATTGAGAATAGTATGATGTTCTCAAACTATTAAAAAAATGAAATTATTATGACTTTTGTATTTTTCGATGCAAATTGATATAACAATTTCTTGTCTGAAAATTTACGAGCCTTCCATCATTTGCCACTTTGCATTTCTTGTAATTTCAGATGTTACTGCATAAAGGTATCTTTGACCTTTAGGCTAGCCATCATCTCTGTTGATGAGAGAACTTTGAACATTTTGAGAACATGCAAGCTGACGATCTGTTACTTTCCATGCTCTACTATAATTGTTAGTTGTGCAGATGAACCACTTCCATTGCCTCATAACATCTCTTCAACAATCATTAATCAATGAGGGCATGTTTCTCAGAATGTCACAACCATTCAGTGAATCAGTTGTGAAAGGATGTGAAGATTGAGCTGCAACAACTGACATTAAAAGTTAGGAGGTATAGGAGGGGGGGCAATAGCACCTCTGGTTAAGCTATAATAAAGAACTTGATAGATGGTAAAAATCATGTGTACAAATTAAGGTTGAGAAAGAGTGGACTAGAAAGATAGATGAAAACTTAAGACAAATGAAATTATGAATTTAATGTGACCAGTTTTCTTCTTCTTGTAATGATTAACAATAGGCATAAATATTCCAGGCTACTTTACACACTATTTTGATTTAATGCCTACAGTAACTAGTTTTAGATGTAGAAGATTATATTGGAATCAAATATTTGTCACTGTAAAATGAAACTTAAGATGGTTTACTTTTCGATATTATCAAATTGAGCATAAGTTGTCTCATATTTGATTGAAATGATGTGCACAATGAGGACCTGAGAGTTGCTTTTTCTCACCCAGAAAAAAAATGAGACTTTGTACAGTGAGGAAATAAATGAAGTACATTGGCATCTTGAGTCGGCCAAAACGGACCTTTCAGTACAGAACCCAAGAGTCTTTTTTCTTATGCAGAAAAAATAAACAAGACTTGGGATGATGAAAGAAAGAAACGAAGTATATATTAACATCCTCAATTGACCAAATTAGATGAATGTGGCTTTAAGTACAAGTTAGATTAGCCAATTACGAATGTTAAGAGAACTCCAACCTCCTGAAAATAAAAACCTTCATCTCAATCTACACCAAATTCTAGGAAGGAAAAGAACATAATAGGATTGGGGTATTTGAAATAGAAAATCCAGGATATACTATACCATGTGCTACAAATTATCCTTGTGAAAGGATGGTCCGTTACTAGCTAAATAGATATTTGAGAACAAAGAAAAAATGCAATGCATGGATGAGATGAACTACATTCACATAAATGAAACATAGCATTGAACAACTGAGCTTACATGCAGATTGGATGTTTGCTAACAAACCCCAAAAGTACATTTACATATAAGGATTGCTAAACAATAAGAAAATTCCTTGTAGATCAATGCAACTTAATGCTTTAGTCTCCCATGTTAGAGAAAACATCCAAGGTGGGCCAACTATAGATTATCTTCCAACATCTTGCAAGTTCTCTTGCTTCAGAAGAAGGATCTCTAGGTAGGTTATGCAAAACTCTAGTCTATGAAATGACAAGTTAGTTGTTGTAGATGATTCTTTCTTATATTTTTTTGTTTGCCTATCTTTAGGGTGGAGACTTTCTTAATATTTATCAACGTTCCACAAAGTTTCAGGTATTTGGGGTAGGGGGATTAGTTTTAGGGACTAGGGATGAAAGAATCAAGCTTGGGGACAACAATGCAAATATAATATAGTAATGAAAAATTAGCAATAAATATAATTGCTTGTTAGTCCTAAGTTTCAATTTTTGGATACATTGTTCAAACTTTTTAAAGTCTCAATTGTATCTCAGGTACTTGAAAGCTATGATCGTGCTTACAGTACGATGGTTCGTGTACAACAACTGGCAGAGCTGGAAGAGGTGCTTGTTCATTACTATGTATTCTTTAATTTAATCATCTTCAATTAATAGGTTCTGGTCGATATTCCCATAATATGAATATAAATTGGAAGGGTAACAACTATGTTCTTTACATGTTTTTGTTCTAAAGTTTCTAATTTGGTATATGGTAGGTGATAGATTACTACACATTACCCATGGGAAATGCTACCACAGAAGGGCGTAGGGCTTTGATCCATAAAATGTGGATAGATCGGATGCAGGGAACTAAACAAAATGTTGAGGTAGGTTTTGATTTGAAATTTAGCTGTCGTATATACCTACTGATTCCATAGTCACAAGTTTTATTCTGGGAATGTGTTTTCAGGTTTGGCAGGCATTACTTATGTGTGCATTAGTCTTACCACCAACAGAGGATGCAGACACATGGCTGAAATTTGCTTCCCTTTGTCGTAAAAGTGGTCGAATCAGTCAGGCTCGTTCCACCTTGGTGAAACTGTTGCAGGTAAATCCTTTACAAGCATTGCTTTCTCCAGAATCTTCAAGAACAGTCTAACCAAGTCCTAGTCAAATTTTGCAGTATGATTCTGAATTGAGTACTGAGATGACTATGCTATCTGGTCCACCTCAAGTCAGATTAGCATATTTGAAGTATCTGTGGTCTCTTGGAGAAGATGGTAAATGAAATGAATCATTTCATCAACTGCAGGTGTGCAAAGGCCTCTTTGAAGTGAAATCAAAATTTAATTTGCAATCATTGTGGTATTGATGATGAGCATGGATAGTGATATTCCAGTGTGCTGAGACTTGGTGTTTGTGTGAGGACTCATGGTTCTGAATCTGTAGCCTTGACATGCAGACTCGGCCAAGTCTGAAAGCTAAGACTCCCAAGTTTTCATGGCTTTGAAGAAAAACGAAAATCAACTTCAAATTTTTAGAACAAACATTATCTATATATATATATATATTTTAATTGCTAATTTTTGGCCAGCTTTTTTCTATTTTTCCACCAAGTCTGAGTCCTAAAACAACGTGCTGAGGTTTGACTGAGTTGAGTCTCAACACTATGAGTGATACTCATGACTTACCTTTATTTTTTCTTCTAGGAAGTAACAGTTGAGCTTGCTGGTCATGGACAATCATTGGGTACCATGTATGTGTATCCTCTAACAACAGTGGGATCAATTAGTTCTTCAATTGCAAGTGTTTCTCTTCTTGCTCGAACATATTTAAAACTTGGGACATGGCGATGGGCACTATATCCTAGATTGGATGAGGACTCCATGCACGGTGCTGTTAAATTCATCAAGCTTCCTGTCATATTTTAGGGCATTGACTATATGTGTATTTTGAGGCAGTTATGTGCAGAAATATTTCATGTTGTTGACATCTCCTTTATTTATGGTTGTTTTAGATATTCTTATTGCATTCCAAAATGCCACAGAATGTGCCAGAAATTGGTCAAAGGCATGGCATAAATGGGCATTGTTTAATACTGCTGTGATGTCCCATTTCACACTACGAGGTGTTCCTGCTGTGGCCAGTCAATATGTTGTTGCAGCCGTAACAGGGTATTTTCATTCAACAGCATATGTTGCAAATACAAAAGGGGGAGTATTTTTTTCTGCTTTGTTTTCAGACATCCTGTGGAATTGACACCCTACAAGCCAAAGTGTGATAAGGAAGTTCTGAATTCACGGTAGGATTCTCTATTTTTGCATTTTTTTGCTTGTGGGGGCATGTTTTCATATTGCCTCTTAAGTTAAAGTATTTACTAAAGTTTGTGAGAAAGAGAATGTGCCTTATTAAAGCTTCATTAATTCTATATTAAGTATTTAAATTAATTCTGTGTACTCGTCTCGTCTTTTGTACATAGAGAGTTTTGATTTGATTTTAATTTGTTTTAATAATTTTTCACTTTTTAATTTGTATAATTTTAAAACAAACACACACACACATATATATATATATATAGTATTGCTTTTATATTTTTAATTATTCTTTAACTTTGGCTCTTTGATTTCATTGTTCTCTTTTTGTTTTTGCTTTTTCTTTAGCTCTTCTCATTAGTTTCTTGGTTCTTAGTTTTTATGATTAAGAGGTAAGGTGCTTCAATTTATTTTATTATTGTTTCTTGATTGGTCAATTCTTAGCTTTTTGTCTTCTTTCCCTCTCTCCCCCTCACCTATTTATCCTCCTAAGTCTGATATCTCATTCTTTCATTCTTCTTTCTTGTTGCATGCAAATTATCCTGATGATGGATCATGGAGTGTGATCCGAAAAGTTGATTTAAAAAATTCACACAGTTTAAATCCAAAAACTTGAGCTTAATTATCATGGACTGTGGAAACTTGATGTTGTTGAATAAAATTATTGTTTTCCTTCCTTTCTCCTTTTGTTTTCTTTTATATACAACAAACCATTTTCCCAATTATCAAGCAACACTCTAATAGCACCATCAAAACTAAGAGGATGATCTAAAATAGTAATGTTCACTAAGTGCAACTTCATGCACATTCATACAAGCATGTCAACATTGAAACTAGATAAATAACGATAATTATGAGTTGTTGGGTAGTGAGTAAATATACATATACATATGCATGTGTGTGTGTGGATGGATGAAAAGTTCTGCAGTGAAAAGTTGTACCTCTACAATCCCTTGGTTAGGACAAAGAGAGATGAATAATATATTTTTATATTAGAGTTATCATAGGTCAAGGCAGTACCTATTAGATATATTTGTGTTATATATATTATAGATGGGGTTAGTGGTTTCAATGAGCACCCAATAATTTTGTTTGCTTGTGTAAGTTGTTTCCCAGATACCTAACTTGGCTTCCCTTTGTAAGCCTATTTGATAGAGACAATTACAATGAAGTTGTATGCTTTGTTTGTGGCTTTGATTTTGCTATAAGTCTATTGCTCTAATATGATATTAGAGTCATTCAATTGTATGATACAAATTCAACAATAGGGAGTCAATATGAAATTTCTATGGTGGGGTCAAACCAAAGGTTGCTCCAACTGTTGTTATAGCTAGGGCTCTAAAGTCAGTATGCACGTAGAAAGGCTGTAGATAGCTACACATTGGCAAAGTTGGTGTAGGTTTTTGAGGTGCCTCTTGCATTTCATAGACTGAAACTTGACACCAATAGTTGAAGTCTCCACAACAGTCTTCTATACAAGCAGCGCCATTGCTGGAAGGCAAAGGAAAAAGAAGATAGATGAAATATGTGCCAATCAAATCAGATTAGACTGAGCAAGTTTTGATCCAAAGGATTTATTGTTGTGCAAGTGAGAGTGCATTAAATAGGACACACCCTAACTGTAACCATGACAGGGTGAAGTTGTTTGTTGTGAGTTAGATAGTTAGCCTGATTAGGAAGGGTGCAAACTAGGGGACTTTGTTGCAGTGTGTGCACCATGGCTGCAACAGGTACCATAATACCAGTGTTTTCATAGTTGCAGCAGACAACAAAAGCATTACCTTTGTTGACTGGCATTGACCATCACTACACAAGGAGCTGGCATGGCACAAGGCAAGCTGATGGATGTATTAGTTGTGTAACCGTAATAATCAAGTGTGTTGTGCTTGTGACAAACCTAGTTAGTAGTTTCTATATTATTTTGTTGGCAGTGTGAGGGAGGCACAGAGCATTTGAAACTCATCAACCAAACCCAAAACATCATTAATTTCTACACTAGTGGCAAGTAACACCTTTGCCCTTACCATTAGTCATCACTCTCAACAAGCCATTAAGGTTTAAGTATTTCTTTCAAAGGTTATAGAGTGTTAAACTTTAAATATTTAGGGTTAGGGTTAAACCATTTTATTTAAAGTTTATAAAAATTAGCCTTTACAACATCTAAAATTTAAAAATACTTCCTTATATTTGGCTACAGGTAAACTAATTCAATATCTTTTGACCAGGAAGGAGTTGGTAGATGAAAAATTGTCAAGGTGTGTCCAATGTCAATCCAAGTTAATATGTAAAGTTCCATAATCCAATACTCTAGCATTGTGAGATAGAATGGTAGGAATCTGGACATTTCTTTTGCCCAACTCTTAAAAGCTTACCAGAAAGTATTACAGCCTGTGGATTCATAAGATGCTCACTAATGGTATCATGATCTTGATCAAATCATGTCGAAGGAGGGAAGCCCAAATCATGATCTAGAGGACTATGATAGAAGACATAAGGGAGCTTTAATGCTTTTGAAGTTGTTTGACATAGATGCATTGATTAAAGAAGTTCAAAATGCCACTGACACAACCACACTTTAGGAGAATCTAAAAACCAAGTACTAGACTTTGAAGGCTAGTTGGGCCTTGTAATTGAAGAACCTACAATTTTTTTCTAAGTTACAGGAGGGTGTTTCTGTCTCAGGATTCTTGTAGTGTCTTAAGGACCCATGAGGTCAACTATCTACTATCCAGAAACTGGTGGATAATGAAAATAGGGTACCCTTGATTTTACGAAGTTCACCATCATTGTATGGTTAACTTATTGAATCCTTATGATTAACCATTGAGACACAATATGATGCTGTTGATCATATTGTAATGGTTGTTAGGCTTAGCATGTGTGATTGATCAAGAGAAGAGAAAACTAGGATATAGTCGCATACTTATGTGTTCACCCCCTAAAAATCATTTGAGTAATCATGAAGTTGTCCTTATCATCTACCAAGCTAGCTGCCTCGATAATCATTGCTACATGACCCAACCAATTGACAATCTAGTTGTATCTTCCTAGTTAAGTTGTCAGTCTCTTTCCTTGATTCAATGGATCATTGATTGGCCTATTAGATCAGCTGCAACTGTCTATATGTCTGGAAAGCATTCTTAGACATTGCATTGGTACTCCCACTGTGTATGATGGCATTTTTCTTGGCTCCTCCAATGCATCTCAGAGCATGGTCACTTGAGGATTTTGGTTGCTCATCTAGATGGTTTTTTGTTATCATCTTATGGGGTCCTCCCTCTCCTCTTATATTACTGTCCTTGCATGGCGGTTTGTTGTTTTTTGAGTAGATGATGTTTATGTTTGCTTTTTGTCTAGGGCCTCTTTTTTGGCCTTAGTCCTTTGCTATTGTACCTGCTGTATATTCTAGTCTTGTTAATCCATTTTTGGTCATTTGTGGACATTAATTTTCTATTCTTTCTCTTTCTTTTTGTAGAGATGTTAACACAAAGAAGTCAAGAAATGAGAAAAGTAGCTAAGCAATACACAATTTGTTAGAGGATACCTTCTTTTCTCTTGCATGAAACTAAAAATGAGAATTTGCTCTTGCATTGTTAACAATGGTATGCAATAAAGTACTTCATGCATAAGATGGTCGTCAAATTAGCTAGCCTTCCTGATGAAGGCATTAAAATAGAGCCATCAATAGACCTCCCTCAAAGAATCAATTCCATGGTCAGTGCTTGACCTACTTGTTATCATGTTGCACAAGGATGAAGTCTAGAAAAGACAAATTTGAGATGATAAAATCTGTATTTGGGGTTGACTGTGGAAAGTTTGCAAGTTGTGGATGTAAGTCCACTGGTCAATTGTAATGAGTTTCTCTTCTATGACATGCCAAATAGCTTATGACTATGGATCTATCATGCTATGTGATGAATAATTTTATGTATTCTTTTATTTTCTGTATCTTAGAGGTATCTACACTTATGCTTATGCACCTACAAGTAGAAATGTTGCAACACATTGTCACACTTGTCATGAAATAGGTTATTGGTATTTTCTTGTGGATCTGTAAATATGTTTTAAGTGGGAATTAGACTTCTTTTATAAATTTAAGGTATGATTTATAAATATTACATTTTGGTATTATTTCAGTAAACATCTTTTTTATAGTTAAATTGTGGTTTATTTTCTCTCATAACTTTTATCTTAAAAATCACAAGTATGACTTCTATCATAAATCTTGAGCTTGAATTATTGGATTTGGATTTGTGGGCAACAAGGTCGATTAATCAAAGGCAACAAAATGTATGGATGGTGAAGGATCAGTTGACACCTTATCTTCCTTAGAATGATGCTGAGATGTCCAAATTTTGAAGTGGTGAGGAGACTTATTTATTTGCATTTTTTTGAACTTTCTTTCCTTGACTGCAAATAAAAATGTAATATGTAACTTTTGTCCATAACAGACCAAGCTCCTAGACTCTAATATGACATCAGAGTTTTGAGTCATCATCATGTAGCTTATGGGCATGTGCAAGATCATGGTATGCCAAAAAGTGGCAATGGAGAAAAAATAACGTGTTCCATCGATTCAAAAATGCGAAAATGTCGAGTTGACTTTAATTCGCTTGGGTGTCAGTACACACTACTGAAGCAAAACCCAAACCTAGATTTCCAAATTGGATATCCGATTCAAATCAGATATCCGATTTGTGACAACATATATATTTCCATATCGACTCAATTAAAACTCATTCTCATTTCAAAACTGGTTAACTACGGTGGGTGCACAGTCAAAAGTTCATTTCGCAAATCAGATATCCGATTTGGTGCAAATCCATCTTCAAAAGGTTAGATTATTGATTTTTCTTTGCTCTAATCAAAATTTCAATTAGATTTGTGTAATTTTAGTTGATTTTTTTCAAAATACGGTTTTTGATAGATTTTTTATGAAAAAATTGAATTTAGTATGGATTTTGATGAAAATTGAATGTTTGTAATGGATTTTGATTTAAAAATAGTGTTTTTTATGTATTTGGATTAAAAATTAGAGAATTTTATTGATTTTTGTTAAAAAATAGGGTTTTTGTTAGATTTTTTAAAAAACTAGGGTATTTTTATAATATTTTCATTTATATTGTCTAATTTTAATTAGATTAATTTGTTTTTAATTTTAATAAAGCATTATGGCAGCTCTACCACCTCCACCACCTCCACAACCATCAATTCAAGAATTAATTTCTAAAAAAATTGCAACAATTAAGGGGCATTTCTGAAGTTTATACGAGAGTCCCTCGATTATCTGAGATGTCAAACACAATGAAAGAAATAATTAAAAACATAGAAACCCTCTCCTCGCAACATAATTCCTTTCATTCGTGGTGAGAAGACATGAGAGAATATTATGCATGTGGATTGTACTATGACGATGTGAAAGATCTCAGAATAACCAAAGCCCAAATAGCCTCTTTATTTGTTAACCCCCACGGTTTGCCGGTTAATGTTAATTAAACAAAACTTTCTATAAAATGGTGCACTCATAGAGACATTGTAGAAAAATTTTGGGATCGTTGGTGTATGGTTTTTTTGAAACCATCGAACAACAATTGTGATATACCATTTTATTTTATAAAAAAATTATATGCTAAGTTTGTGTTAGGGCATCATGTCAATTAATTTGACATTAAACCCTTCTAGGGCGTTGGTGGAGGTATGCCCCAGGATAGACCAGGGGCAGTTAGAGTAATACCCCGCCCATATGTTCCCCCTCCCCTTCCTCTGCCCCCTTCAGTATACCATCCAAATATTATGCAGGATGCAGCTACACAGACTATCCACGCTATTCACTATTTGAGTGGTCTTTTGGTTTTGCATGCTTCTGTAGTAGCTCAGCCACATTCTGGTGATGTTGGTGATGGCTCGAGTGCTGCTGCGTCATTCTCGTCAGGTCCAAATATTTGTGTACCACATACTTGCTCCATGTGTTGCCAGATATGCTTGGGCCCTCTTGTACAGCCTGTCGAGCATCCCTTAGACACTTCCAATTATGACTTCCATGATGTGGACATTATAGATTAGACGCAGGGGAGTGGAGCACACCGTACAAAGTCCTCTCCTGCTAGAGGGGGACATTGGAATAGTGACAGGTAAAATTTAAGTTGTGAATTCATAACTTGCATTTGTTTTTAAATTAATATTAATAAGAGATAGTATAATGTACTAATATTTATTTACATGGTCTATTTAACAGTTGATGTCCGAGGAGGAGCTGACACATGTGATGGATAACACCCTGAGGGCCATTTCATTTGGCCTTGACAGACACAATATATATTTTTGTACTCACTCATTTACATTTATTTATTATATACTTTCTTGTCATTTGAATTGTCATTAATGAAATTATATAATAACTTATATGTTTATCTTATTTTCCTCTTGTAGGAAATACCTTGTGCAAGCGAGGTGCATCCTTGTCCAGATTATGGAAGTGCATTGTTGGATAAGGGGAAGGTAATTGAACTCAAATTTGATTGAATTAAGAATTTAAAGATCTTTTATTGATTATACATACATCGAAATAGATTGGTAGTTTCATATGTACTTGTCATTTTTATGTGCAAGGAATTATGAGCTATACGTCCTTGTTGACAAGTGACACAACACCCGGAGCAGTACGTATTAGAACACTTGAAGGAGTAGGTATTGAAGCACCTCAAGGAGGAGGTGTCGAAACACCTAAAGAAGTATGTGTTCATTTTATTTTGTGTTTGGTATTTATATGTTCCTATTATTGACAATTGTATGCTAACTTGGATCACTTTTATGTTTTTGTTCACCTATATAGATTGAAATTAAAAAAGATGGTTTGGTTGATTCTTTGAGAGGGGCATATTCGAGGACTCCTGACCCTTTGAAGAGATGGATATTTCAGGTAATCAAGATTACAATTTTAGAGTTCAATTATAATTTAATGTATATTGATTTTGATGTTAATTATTCAATTTTAAATTATATCGTATAACTAATCTCAATTGTGGTTTGACTTTTTCTTGTGTAGCTACCTTTAGAGGCAACAAGTGCTTCAAAGAGGCTCCATTTTGATGATCCACCAGTAGTTTAGGATGAGATAGACATTTTGGCATGTAAATATTGAATAGATACTGAGATGGCATATGCCACATATTGTAAAAAAAATTTTGAGTTGGCGTTGATGCCATTTTTGTATATGGACATACACTTGATTATTGGATAATTTGATATATAGAAGTTGACAATCAAAATTTAATTTCCTCCTCATGTGTATAATTAAACTCTTTGAAATTTTAATCAAGTGAGCAATGGTTAAATATCTTGATGTACAATAGCATAAAAAGAATGGTTATATTATGTAGTTTATTATATTGCTGATTACATTACATTGCACATCTTTCAAACTCAAAGCATTACTTCACATTGCTTAAATAACAACTAGATGCTGATAGATGAAAAAATTTCAATTACAATATAGTTTTTACAAAGTCAACCTAAGCAATTATGCAATTACTTCACAGTACATAACTAATAATTAAAAAATAATTCATATTATTAATTACATTGCATTGCAAATCTTTCAAACTCAAAGCATTACTTCACATTGCATAAGTAACAACTAGATGTTGATAGAGGAAAAGATTTCAATTATAGGCCTGCTGCCCCCTCATTCCGCACACTATGCAACCATTTACTTGTGGTGTAGGGGCCGAACAATGGAGAAAACATGTAAAAATATATATATATATATATGCAGCCTAGAAGCATGAATTAGTACCAATATTAATGCATCACCATTGATTACCTTGAAGTAGAGATTTGAATCAGCATCATACTTCAAGAAGCCCAAACTAGATAGGTACTGATCAATCATTTCGTACCATGCACGAGGAGCCTACTTAAGACCATACAAGGCCTTCTTCAGCTTACACACATGTGACTCCTTCCCATGAACCTCAAAACCATTAGGTTGTTCAATGTAAACTTCTTCCTCAATCACACCATTGAGAGAAGTTGTCTTCACATCCATTTGATGAATCTTCCATCCTCTTGATGTAGCAAGGGCAATGATAGTTCTGACAGAAGTGTAACGAGCAACAAGAGCAAAGGTTTCTTCATAATCAACTCCCTCTTTCTGAGAAAACCACTGTTGATCAGCCAAGTGTTGGTGTCAGTGGGTACATTACTTGACAATGCCGAGCAAAACAAATATTCATTCTTCTGTGGAGAAACATCATCTACATCTGCAATGGAGGCTTGATGCTTAGGTCTATTTGAACAATGTTTGGAAAAGTGACCAAAATTATGACACCTAGAGCAAAGAATTTTTTCAATTCACAATGAAGGTCTAGACAATGAAGCTCTTTTATTTGGGTTGCAGATCAAACAAACTAAAAAAGGAGACAAGGGGTTAGAAGTTCTAATCTACTTCCTAAGAATTCAAGAGACGGTAGTGACTTGGTGAAATGAAACCGAACTTTGTTTCGCCACACAGGAATCGTGCCAACTACGCAAATCCATTGTAATCTTCAAGGAAATGTGCTTATGGTTTTCATATCATGAGTAAATACCTTCCAATCAAACAATATTTATCCAGACAGAAGTTAAGAATTCACAGAGTAAGCTCAGGCTAACTTTAGGAAAATTTTATTTGAAGTGTAATCTAATTCTAATTTATCTCCAATCTACAGTGGAAAAGTTATGTAACCATGCACACTATTTGACAATAAAAGTGGTTCAAATAAATTCATGCATAAGAGCTTTTATTATCAGAAATAGTCTATCACAACAATTCTATACACTGTCTCCACCCTTTACAAATGAGGGGCGAGCTCAATTTCACTTTAAGGCTGGCATACTTCCTCTTTTCTCTTGCCATTTCATACTTAACATGCTAAGAAGACTTCACTCATTCACTTTCCATGTTCATATTCTTCTAAGTGCAGACACGCATTATCCTCTTGAAGCGGATTTGGCAAGATTCCATCTTTTATGCCATGCCACTCTTTAGTAAGCGTGGACCTTGTCAAGTTTCATGGCCAAGACATGTGCCGGACTTCAATCATGTTTGACACATCCCTTTCTTAACATGGGCAGGCTTTGCTGAGTGTTTGTGCCAAGAAACAAGGGCAAACTTTCCTTTATGTATTGCTAGCAGACTTTGCTATATTGTATGCCACTTTTGTATGGCTGGGCGGGCTTAGTCTTAGCAAGTGCCATGTTTTACTCTTGAAGCAGACTCTACTCTCCTCTTTGCTAGAGGACTTCCTTCTCTCTTTTCCAAGCTCTGTCATGTGTTGGAACATCTGGAAGAGATCGACGAAGCTGCTAACATCAACAAAATTGTGGTAGCTTGATATACAGAGTCTATTGATGCTAGGGTTCAATCTGTATGATATTGAGAGTGGTAGATTAATATAGGTCCACAATACCTTTTTGTAATAACATAGAACAGGGCTCATAGACCGACCTCCAGTAAAAATGTCTCTCAAATGCACAAAAAATAATGAAATTACTTCAAACCAAGTTTGTGAAGAAGTTAACTTTGTTTCCCACTAGTTTCCCTTAAGAGTCCAATGTGCTAAAAGGCAGCAATATTTGAAGGGCTATTTCTCAGAGACCGTGGGGCATACAGACTCTCCGTCAGAGGCTATAGGATCATGTTGGGACCATATACGTAAACCTCTCTCAGTTTTTGCTATCTCAGAGGCATTTTCTTGTGGTGATGACTTTTCAGTGGAGGGAAAAGTTGGCAGATGCAAGTAGTGCAAAGTTGCAAAGTGGTGCAACTTTCATTCCGCAACTCGTACGACCAAACGGACTGTTCCAACACATCTGTATGGGTACGTTTACACTAGGAATGGTCCCCTTTTGCACTCAAATATGCCAAATCACTCCGAGCTACATTGGACCGATGATTTCCCTTAAGAGTTCAAAATGCTAAAAGGTAGCAATATTTGAAGGGCTATTTCTCGGAGATTGTGGGGCATACAAACACTCTGTTGGAGGCTACGGGATCGTGTTGGGACCATATACATAAAATTCTCTCAATTTTTGCTATCTCAGAGGCATTTTCCTATGGTGATGACTTTTCAGTGGAGGGAAAAGTTGCCAGATGCAAGCAGTGTAAAGTTACAAAGTGGTGCAACTTTCATTCCGCAACTCGTACGACCAAACGGACTGTTCTAACACGTCTGTATGGGTACATTTACGCTAGATATGGTCCTCTTTTGTACCCAAATATACCGAATCACTCCAAGCTACATTGGACTGACGATTTCCCTTAAGAGTCCAAAATGCTAACAGGCAGAAATATTTGAAGGGCTATTTCTAGGAGACCGTGGGGCATACAGACACTCTGTCCAAGGATACGAGATCGTGTTGGGACCATATACATAAACCTCTCTCAGTTTTTGCTATCTCGGAGGCATTTTCCTGTGGTGATGACTTTTCAGTGGAGGGAAAAGTTGCGAGATGCAAGCAGTGTAAAGTTGCAAAGTGGTGCAACTTTCATTCCACAACTCATGTCTATATGGGTACGTTTACGCTAGGGATGGTCCTCTTTTGCACCCAAATGCACCAAATCACTCCGAGCTACATTGGAGCGGCGATTTCCCTTAAGAGTCCAAAATGCTAAAAGGAAGCAATATTTGAAGGGCTATTTCTCGGAGACCATGGGGCATACAGACACTCTGTCAGAGGCTACAGGATGATGTTGGGACCATCTATGTAAACCTCTCTTGGTTTTTGCTATCTCAGAGGCGTTTTCCTGTGGTGATGACTTTTTAGTGGAGGGAAAAGTTGCCAGATGCAAGTAGTGTAAAGTTGCAAAGTGGTGCAACTTTCATTCCGCCAAGAACTCGCATCTAATCAAACTGACTTTATTCCAACATGTCCGGTGATGTGGGTAACGCTATGCCGTGGATGATCCTCTTTGCACCCAAATACGCCGAATCACTCGAGCTACATTGGACCGGTGGATTTCGCATAAGAGTCCGTAAAAGTGCTAAAAGGAAACAATATTTGAAGGGACATTTCGCAGACCATGGGGCTCTGCATACAGACTGGTCGAGCTCATGGACGGTGAAAGTCAGGGGACCATATACAAACCTCTCTCAGTTTTTGCTATCTCGTAGGAATTTTCCGGTGATGACTTTTCGCTGGAGGGAAAGTTAAGCCAGATGCAAGCAATGTAAAAGCTGCAAAGTGGTGCAACTTTCATTCCGGGCGAACTTGATAATTAAAACGTATCGCTCCAACACGTCACTGGTGATGGGTAATGCTTACGCCATAGGATGATCGCCTTTGTAATTGTGGGGTGCTAAAAGGTTGGATCAAGCTTGTGCAAGTTATAACAATGCCATCTTTAATTGTAATTGTCATCTTAAATAGTATTACAATATAATAATAATAATAAAACCATGTTCTAAAAAACTACCATCAAGGTGATAGGTTAAGTATGATAAAGAATCTAGTTTTATTCCTTATGTTGAGATCAACTCTTTTCAATATGTTTATACCACATGCTATTATCATTCACACCTACAAACCTTATTATTGTGCAATCACAAGAGTTAAAGAGGTTTGAATAACATTATATCTTGCAGTTTAAACTTCTTTCCCTCTAACTTTAGGAAGCCTTGGTAAATTTAATACCTTGACTAGATGACTAAGATACATATTATAACCTAATTTTTAATGATTTGTGTTTTCTAATACATTTAGATAGCATCAAGGGATATTCTATTATCAAATTATATGAAGTGGAGATAATATCTTATAGTTGATATATTTTTTGGAATCTATAATATAATATGTGTTATTTAGCATTATACACATTAAATTTTCTTAAAGGGTTTGATGAAAAAATTAGTCCCATGTTTTATTGTTCTTTTAAAAGGACTACATATTTACATTCTTAATTTGGAGAAGACATTAGATATAATTTTGTTTTGCAACATACTCTCATATTAAGGGATTAAGATACAATATAAGGAGAACAAATGGATAAAACCTACAAGTTGTTTTATAACCTAAATGGTATTGTAAAAAATATTAGGCTAGGATCTAAAAGGATATTTTGAACAGGAAAAGTCTTTAACTTTACATTACATAAAACACTATTTGTAGAGTATTGTGTACTCAACTATATTTATGGTATGGTTCTCTTTCTATACCTAGTATATGAGAAGAATTTATACAAGTATCTATTTAGGCCTCCAATATAGGGTCAATACATGTCTAACATGTATGGTGCACTCTTCATGTGGACAAGAGCATAGTAGATGTCAAAGTTATATATGAACTTAATGAATGTAATTTATTATATATAAATAGGAGATATTA
>VDFB02030043.1:0-26310 GCA_007258455.2 Sequoia sempervirens | reverse complement strand
AGTGTGCAAAGATAACCATCCCCAAATCCTTTGTTCTAAAGGTTGGGAGGTCTCCTGAGGGAGTATATCATTTGCTGCACTAAACGAAAAACCTTACTATGAACCTTAGTGTAGAAGCCAACCGTGTCAGTTTCTGAACATTCTAATAATCATAGTGCAAGGGGAGGGAAGAATCTGCCCCCAAGACACTCACCATATAATTTCCATGGATTGTTTGCTCAAGGGATCGGGAAATCTAACCTTGAGTACGCACCTGGAAAAGACAAAAACACGGGCACCCTCTAGGGGGTGAAACGGCTGTGTGAGTCGATGTAATTCTAAGATGTGGGCTATGATTATTATGGCATGACCCTTTTGAAAATTAAGAGTGAGTTTGTCTAAAGTGTTTGTTTTGTTCAATACCCGTGAACATCTCAAGAACATACACTCATTGTTTAGATTCTAGAACTTTAAGAACAATTGTCTTCCTATTACATGCTTTGTTTTCAAAACATTAATTCAGATAAGATCATCTAGAAAACACAAGAAGTTGACAAATCAAACCATGACATTTATGTTAAGGTATTGGAAATCAACAATAGAGCAAAACTTGGAAACATTAGGCTTTTGCAAATTCCTTATTTTCTCAAACTAAGATCAAAACATCGCAAAGTGCATCATCACATCTATTTCCAATTTCTAGTTTAACTCCCATAATAGGATCATCATCCTTCAATCTAGGGAATCACAAACTAAAAATTATAAATTCCTTAGTCATATCAATAGAATCCATCATTCTATTCTGATTAAGGTATCCAACAAATTGCACTCTCCCATTTGTGATCAAAGTTAGTAAAAATTTGGTATAAGCATATGCCTGTTGTCACAAGATCTCAAAAACACAAAGAAGAAGATGAAAGAAGAGATCCACTTTACAACATGGGTGATAGGGAAGAAAATCCTTTTTCATAGGTTTCGTACTGGGAATAGTTCAAATGATGAAATAACCAATGAAATGATTCAAAAAGCTGAACATGATCCACAGTTTCACATAATTTTGGACAAGATCTTAGAGGGAAATAAAGAAGGATACTTTCTTTTATTGGAAAACCAAGGTGCCAAATTTCCCTCTGACTACGATATGGAGAAAATTAAGGAAGATACTGAAAAGACTGAAACTTCCTTAAATGATTGTAGTACTCTTACCCAACAAATAAGAGCACTCCAAAGGAAAATCAAGGAAATACAAGAGGGCACAACTACAAAGTACTTTGATGGAAATATGAATGTAACCTCTTCTCCTCCAAAAGAAACATCATCCAAATTCAATTTTTTTGAATTTTTTGCAAAGGTTAAATAAGAAGCCCAAATCTAAGCCATCAAATAAAATTGACCGATCCTGTCATGTCATGCATTTATCTTCATCCCCCATAATTCAAAATGAACCTCACGATTCTTTCACCCAAGATAATGATTCCATTTAATCACATTATTCTATCATATCCTCTACATCCAGTGATTCATTTCAATCTACGCATCTTGATCAAAACATTCTACAAACCCTTCCTATCTTTGATCAAGATCCCATCTCTCAAGAACCATACGATGATCCTCTCATTTCGTTATTCACCCATGATAATCCTCTTCCATCTCAAGAACAAAATGTTCTTCCAAGTTCTCCGTCCACCTCATTCAATGAATCCATACTCTCTTATAATTCAATCACATCCCAAGAGCAGAACAATTCTTCCATCCTATCCAAAGATTCCCTTCCATCTGATGATCAAGCTACTCCATTTCCTTCATCTAACAAATCTTTTCCTAGTCAAGATCAAAGTATCCCATCATCCTCATGTCAAGAGCCTCTCACACCTCTTCAAGCCATCCATGAAGCCCACACCTATAAATTAGGATCCTTCACCTTTATCCACTCTTGTTTACTTCCAACACCTATCCTTTCATGCAAATCATATCCTCCTCAAAATAGACTCACATCTTGTTTCACAAACAATGCATATCCCATGGGTAAATGAATGTGTGAAATTATGAATTACAAAGGCAAAGGTTTAGGCCTTCATGAGATAGGTATTCTAGAACCCCTTTCTTTCCAAGCACATCCATATTCTCATGGCCTTGGTTATACACCTCATGTTCAACCTAGGTATCCTAGTCCATCAAACTCTCCATCCATCCTAGGTCATTATCCTAGTCCATCAAAAACTCCATCTATCCTAGGTCCTTATCCTAGTTCATCAAACCTTCCATCTATCCTTCGTCCTTATCATCCCAACCCTAACTCATCAACCATTCCATCCATATTAGGGTCCCACATTTCTCCATCTCCTATTCTTCAAGAACAACAAAGGCACACATCCTTGATCCACTTTCAAAAAATTTCCTTCATTAACTCATCCATCATATCTCCATATCATTCATCTTAATACACTCCTTCCATTTCTTTTGGAAGCAATTTGGGTACCAAATGTCAAAAGCTTCAATATAAAACTCCACATGTATAAAAGGATCAACATATCTCCTCAAAGATTCATGCAAAAATAAAAGAAAATTTGATCCAAAAATAAATAAAAAATTCAGATGGCCACAAAGGCCCATCAAAGCAAAAGAAAAATTCAAAAGGACACAAAGGCCCATCAATTCAAAGGAAAAATTTCAAAGACCGCAAAGGTCCATAAATCAAAGAGAAAAATCTCAAAGGCCACAAAGGCCCATAAAGAAAATATCAAAATCAAAAGTCATGTGGATTCCTAAAAGTCTCATAGAAGCAATAAAATCAAAATTGCCATCCAAATTTTCTAATCCAAAAGCTTCTCACCATCTCCCATCTAAAAACATATCACCTTCCAAATCCACTTTTCCTCCATCACTCCATCACCCTTCAAAGTGTGTGCCAATGTTAATCTTGCCATCATTTCCATCTATCCATCACCAATCCTTCCAACCTCCTACATCCAATCCCCATTCTCCTACTTTAATTTAAAGCTTTGAATAAGGCCTTAGCTTCTACTATCATGCCAATATTTATAAGTCTAATTCCCATTCCCATGGTCTATTAGAGCACATATTCAAGGGATATTAGTCATGAAATTGATGCTTAAACCCTTCCTCCATCCCCCTATCATGCAAATATTATCTTTCATATCCATCTCCCTATCCATATACTATCTTCCATTTTCCTCTTATCATTCATGGTCATTTTCACCTTTGATCTTGACAAGGTTAAAGATCTTCTTGAAAGTCATGCATCTTATCTTCTTCACTCCATCCAAATCTTCCATACCATATCCTTTTTCATGCATCTTCTCTTATATTGTGGAGAATCTTTTTTCTTCAATTGGTCATCACATTCCATCTTAAATGTCCTTTGAAAATCCAAAAAAAATTAAAACAACATCAAAATCCAAAAAAAAATAGAAACATCAAAATCCAAAAAATCAAAACAACATCAAAATCTAAAAAAAAAGAAAACATCAAAATTTAAAAAAACAAAAAAAATCAAAATCCAAAAAAAATCAAAAAACATCAAAATCCAAAAAAATCAAAATATTCCCAAAATCCAAAAAAAAATTCAATAAATTGTATGCTTTCATCAATAAAATGGTTGTCTCATCCTAGATTGGGGGAAAAATCCTAAACTCACTGGGGGCAACTTGTTTTGAGCTTAAATAAATAGACAAGCAATAGCAAGACAACCTTGTGAAAACATCAATCATCCTAAACATCAAGATGAACATCCATCGCAATCAATCAAACAATCGACCATCCAAATCAACTTCAAAAACAAAACAAATCAACTCTCATTGGATGATCTCTTTTGAATCATGGTTTGATCACTTTAACACTTATGTTCAATTTTTTATCTTGATCGTTGTTATCATTTCTCTAGAGTACCTCGATGATGTCTGGAACTAGAGGGGCTAGGAAGGAGAATGATATTTTCTTTGTCTGCTCTCTATGAGTTTATCAGTATTATTATGAAAATTTTCATAGGACATGCTCTACAAAGTATTATTGATGACATTTCGAATTTGCATAGGAAAATGATTAATTCTTGCTTGTTTATGCAAGAGATGCTCAGGTCATCTCAGTCTCATTATACCTAGATCCTTGTGCTATATTGCACTATCAAATCTCAATAAAAGTTGTATGAAAGTTGTACTCAGGTCATCATGGTCTACATTATACCATCGATACTTGTACTAACTTTCAACATATAAAAAGGCTCAATGATGATAAATAAGCATAAAGTTGGTTCATAGAATGACAACGGTGTGTAGTTCATTTTGTGTATTTAAAATCTGCATGGTTAATATAGATGGCATCCATATTGGTTTGTGCATGAGCATTATCATATCCATCACATCTCATCTGCATTATCTCAATCAATCCATCCAATCATTTCTTCCAATCTCATCTCGATCAATTCATCCAATCATTTCTTCCAATCTCATCTAATCAATCCATTCAATCTAGCAAAAATTATTTAATCATACCTTTGGTCTTGTTCCTAGCCTTACTACAAGCCTTGATCATTATCATCATCATTGGGATGTATCCTTCCCTATCCTTGTGTTGTTTCAGGATGTATCCTTCCCTCATCAACAACACTCTCATCATCATCATCATCATCATCATCATTGGGATGTATCCTTCCCTATCCTTGTGTTGTTTTGGGATGTATCATTCCCTTATCAACAACACTCTCATCATCATCATCATTGGGATGTATCCTTCCCTCATCAACAACACTATCATCATCATCATCAATCCATCTTGGCTTGTAGTTTGACTGGGGAAACATCATATTTATTTTTGAATCCATTCGTGCTTTCTTTCTTCTCATTTTATCTTCCTAATCTCCTATCATTATCATCCTCTCTTGTCCATCATTTTGCATCATCTTCCTCATCTCGCCTTTCATCTAATTGATCCATCATCTATCAACCTATCATTTTTCCTCACCTATCATGAGGTCAATCATCATCATCCTATCATTGACTCTCACTTATCATGAGATCGATTATCAAAATCATCATCATTATCATCATTTCATATCAATCTTTCAATAGTGGTTTTTATCAAATCATCTTTATCGGTCGATGAATCTGACATCAAATCAATGTAAATTTTCAAAAATCCTCAAAAATTTCTGACAAATTCAAAATTTTATCTGATTCATCACCCGAGGGGGCATATAGCATCATTAGTCAATTTTTCAAAGTCAGGGGAAAATTTTCGTTATGTGAATTTTTCTTTGAAGCAATATGTAAAACACATCACTTCCAAGATGGAAAAAATGTATACATCTAAAAATGGTCACAGTTAATCAAGCTTGTTAATTAATTAAATATGAATTATTTAATTAATCTTCTAAAGTCATCTACATATAAATAAATTTAATCATTTATTTATATCGTTCACTTTCTAATTCTTCTAATTTAATTAAATAAATACGTTTATTTAATTATTACCATCTTCCATATTCCTCTTAATTAGTTAAATAGATTTTACAATTTATTTATATTAATTATCATAAGTTTGAATTTTAAATTCAAATGATATTCCTCTAAATACCTTTTTCACATTTAATTAAATATTCAGAATATTTAATTAAACACTTTCTAATTCTTCACTCCACATTTATTTAAATATTCTAAAATACTTAATTAGAAACTTTTCTCATTCTACATTTAATTAAATATTCTAAAATATTGAATTAGAAACTTTCTTCACTTCATATTTAATTAAGCATTTTATATATTTAATTAAACGCTTTTCTATCATCTTCTCACACATAATTGAATATTAAATATTTAATTATGGAAACTTCTAAATTCATTATCACATGTAATTAAATAAATTTATTTAATTAATTATGAGATTTATCTTCAATTCTCAACTAACTCCTCAAATGACAACGTTCTTTTAGTATTGAGTGGAAAAGATTGTGTAGGAGGAAACATCTTCCATTATTCTCTCAACCTTCCATCTTTTTCTCAACTTCTAGAATCTCTCACCATTCATTTTGATAGGCTTATTTTCGACCGTTGATCTTTGCCAACTAGATTCTTGCCTCCAAAAACCTATAAATACAACCTCTTTGTGAGTTGAAAAAAAAATCCTAGATTTTGTGAATTTACTATAGTTGCATTCTAATCAACATTTAGCAATCTTTTCAGGCATTTTTATTTCAATTTCATAGCATCTTAGTTTTCACATCATAGCTTAAATCATTTTGCATGAGCTCATTCTCTGAAGTTGTCATTCTAACAAGCTATTGCTTACACCAATTGAGGGCTAGTACTTGCAACGAATCCTTGGAGATAGAGCACAATAAGATGCTTTCGAAGGAGTTGTTGTTTTAAGAGTTTGCTTTACTTTTCAATTAGTTTCCTTTGATTTAATGTCTTATTGGTGTGTTGGTTTATATCTCTTTAGTTAGATCACATATTCACACACATAGTTACTAAGGTCATTATAGATAAACATTTTTTTGTGTGTGCTATTTTTGCAAGTTTCCACTAAAATACTAATGTCAAAAAAGCCTACTATGTGGGAGAAATTCTTGCTAGTTGGTCAGTTACCAAGAAGTCATGAAGTTGATCATTAAGAAGTCAAAGCAGGAAAAATCTCATGGAGGGAAATTCCCAATTCAAACAAAAAGAATGTAACTACCTTTTGTAATGGTCATATTTGTTGTTGAGCAAATCTAGGGATTGCGTTATGCTAGATTCCCATTGAAGCAAGTCTACTTTGACCAATTTAGCACATGCATAACTTCCTCCATCTTTTTTGATGCTTTCAATAAGTGGCATCCTCCTATTTTAATGGAGTCGACTGCTTAGGTATTTAGGGTTGGTCAGTATTTTTTCTCTATAAATAATGATTAGATGCTCCTTTTGATAAGGTTGGGCATTCTAAGTTTGGACTTGCATTTTCTAGTTTTACAGTTCTATGGCTAAGATGTTGTACTTATTCTTTCAAGAAATAATATGATATTTTGAGTTGTTGCATTTGAGTTCGTGTAAGGGAGACTCACCCAAGGGGGCCCACTTGGTGAGAATTCCATCTATTAGTCTAGAAGTCATTTTATGTTTAGTAGTTAGTTTCAATCTCAGCAACTGGCTGTTACTATAGCCATTGAAATTCCATTATATGTCTATTCTTGTAGCTAATGCAGACAGAGTAGTTTCCTATCTGTTTGTTGAGATTTCCATTTCTATCTTTCATTTATTGTCTAGTTGTTAATGCTTAGTGTAGATGTTGATTTATGCTCAGTATTTTGGTTGATTTATTTTTGACACTTCATTTCCAGCATTGTTTCTTTCCTAGTTTATGGATGATTGCAATGAATTCCTAATGCACATACAGTGTTGACCCATTTCAAGTTTACATCCCTAGGTTGGCAAGTGAAATGCACCTTCATGATGAGTAAGACAGCTACTTAGTGCAGATGTTCAATCTCTAAGTCATAGCCCTAAAGGTTTAGTTATTAAACCATTGCAAGAGGTCAACACCAGTATTGGGTGCCATGGGCTAGATTGCAAGAGTATGCAACTTCATACTATATGTAAATCCAAAGACCTTATTTTCAATTTTCTCCTCAAATATAGAAGCATGAGGATCTCTTCTTATTGCATCAAGTGCAATAGCTCAGGTGATAGTGTTGCACCATGGTAGTAACATGATTCTGCTATTTGAGACAATTTTCCTAGCTTTAGTAGGAGTGATAGCTACAATCCCATCCATAATATTTTCTTCTTCTACCTTCTCAGCCTCTTCTTGTTGAGAAGGAATAACATTATCCCTTTCTTGTTCAAGCCTCTCTTTTATTTCCTCTCTCCTCTGTTGAACCATAAATTCCTTGAATTCCCTAGATTGCACAAACTCATTGTCTACAAGGAATTCATTAAAATCCTTGATCCTAGGACCATCATCAGTCCTTTCATCATACTAGAATTGGATAATTCTATCTTAGGGAGTTTTTGAATCAAGAGTATCTTCAATATTAGGGGAGGGAATTTCTTCTCCACCTCCTCATCATCAGGCACATGCTTACCCATTTTTTCTACCTCAAATTCTTGGAAATATTCTTCTTGCACTCCCATAGACTGCTCTAGAATATCCATAGCCTAAGGTTGTTGTTCTAAGAGAGCTTGTGCTTTCTTAGTAGCCTCCTTCACCTTTTCCTTGAAATCATAATTCTGGTAATCCCTTAGCTTTGCAAAATCTCTTTCAAAAGGATTTTTAATTACATCATGAGGAGTTACATAGACATAATTCCTCTTCATAATACTCTCTTCAATTTTCACTATTGATGTCCATTCCCTCTTTCTAGATATAACAACTTCATTACTTTTCAAGTTTCTCAATACATCATCTGTGTACAAGATCTAATGATAGATCCTTGATAAATTTTTATCCTTTCTCTTTTCACTCACAAATCCTTCTAAATCAAAAATTCTAACCTCATCAATAAGAGTCCTGAGGTTATTCACCATGATTCCGATTTTTTCATACCCCTCTGGGGTAGTAACAAAAAAGTAAGAAAAATAACATTGGGGGTTCACCACAATACCTTTCCTAGGCTTTATAAACATTTCAAAATCCATAAAATCAATCTGCCTTATTAATTCCATGAATTCCAATCAGTCAGAGACATATAGGGGCAAGCAGTGTGGTGCTACCTTAGATTCATAAACCCTAATTAGAGTATACTCTGAGTGTAGAAACCAATCTACCCAATTATTCTTTACAGTTGACCATGTCACATCCTTTGGGTGTATGATCTTTTTGATTAATCCTAAAAGCCTCTGAATAGGTGCCACACCAAAACTCTCTAAAATACCAAACTTGATGACATTTGTAAACATCAAATAATTGGAATTGGGACAATCTTGGTCCCAAATATATGTCCACATTTGGATAGGAAGAACATTATTTTTGATCATCCATCGGCCTCGATTTTAACTTTATTTTCCATCTCTAGTCACCCTAAAATAAAATCATATGCATTAATAGAGAATAATGTGGGAAATGTAGAGGGAGAACCTCTTTCCCTAGATTGATAAAATCTTTATGCATCTTTTATGCAACAAAAGAAGCATAATCAAAACTAGTGTTTTGATTATGAGCTTGTATATATGTTTCCATCACCAACAAGTTTGTGGCTATCCTTGCCTCAAAATTTCAATATAGAACATGATAACACTAATAATATGTATTCTTAAAATAATCCAAAAATTCTTCACATTCAAAGGGCTCAATATCTTTAGAGAGAAATCTCTCCTTGATCTTTATATGCCGAGCAAGCATCCTACTTCTGTATGTAAATATTTTGTGTTCATATTCCCCATATAGATTTGAATGCTTCATGTTCATAGTGTAATTCAAATTCAACCCAAATATCTCCACAATCTTATCCCTGTTCACCTCAAGGAAGACATTTCCATTTTCACTCTTAATTATTCTGTATGTGGGATCATAACACTTAGCTAACTCTATCATTATGTTCACCTTGAAAAATACACTACGTAACACCAACTTTCCAAGGTTGAGCCCTCATAGATAACATGTCGGCTTCCTATAATGTCTCCTATTAAAACCATATAAGAACAATTTCCATCCACTCTAAGGTTGTGCCAACTATCCAATTTCACCAGCATTGTCAATTAACCTACTCGTCACAGTAACTTGGATAGTAGGTCTCTTGCCAATTCCTGACCTACCCTCTTTTACTTCTCTAGAGGCCCCTTGCATGAATCTCTCTTGATTCTTCTTTGTACTTCTAGACCTTGAGGATGTCGTAGGGGTAATTGGCATAGGGTTAGATGCCCTCAAGATGTTTCCACATTGTCTTTCATTTAGAATCCATTGCTTATCACTGATACATTTCACCTTCCACAAGTCTTATTAGTGATGTGAGCATCCACGTGATGAAATCTCCATCATTGAATTTAAAGCCCATCCTCAATCACATTCATTTCCCATCACGTATAACTGTTTTATGCTTTGAATTCTAGATCACATTAGTGATGGGTGGTAAGGTCATGGAACAAGATGAAGACACAAACACCTACATGAAAATCAAAGGCACAAGAGATATCACTTGCAAGAGTACTTCAAATCAGTGAAAGAAAGTTTGAATAAATGACTCCATTTCTCATTGCTATTTTGAAACTTAAATCTTGGAATGAATCCACATTGAGCGATAGGAGAGAATACAAAGAGAACCAAGGGCCATCATGCATTTCTAATTATCATCATAAAACTTATGAACAATTAGCAATAAAAGAGATCCTAGTGATAATGATAGAAGCACACATATCGTGCATTGCTAATTTACAACACAAGACCCTCAAGCAATTAGCAATATGAAGGAAGCCATTGATAACACATAGAACACATGTATCATGCATCGCTAATACAATAATCAACATTCAAAACCCATCCATGATGCACAAAACATAAGAAATACTACTCATCACTCATAGCTGATATAAGTTTACATGTCAAAAGCTATCCATGATGAGCGATAAATAGAAACAGTAGACGAAACTTAAGTGGGAAAATTAAGCACATTCTCAAAAGTTTTTTAAGAAGGGGACCATCCAAGACACTGTGTAAAAGGCCTTAAGGAACCTAAAAAAAATTATTTCAAAGGATGTAAAGGAAAAATAAGGTCAATCTATCAACCTTATAAAATACAAGAATTTTGGACCTAGGCATGGAGGGTCGGTTACTCGATGAACTCTAATGACATAAAAAAAATTAGCATGAATAGGGATAGGTGATAGAAGGTCAATGGTATATTAGAGCTTTGGAAAGGATGCAAGCTTGAGGATTATTTAGGAAGGATCTTAGGTAACCTTAAAACCATAAAACAATGATGATACCCAAAACCCCAAGGATTGATTCAAACCAAAAATTTTGTAGGATGATAAATGGAACCAAAAGAATATTCAAGGGTTCCATCACTTTTATCTCTTTATTTCTAAGCATTTTCTTAGTTAACCCCCTTTTTAATCACACCTAAGGAAACCTTGTAGATATCTCTTTTTCTGAATTGAATGATTAGATTGTGATCTCTAGAGTTTCCTTTAATGAACTAAGATTGAAATAGGAGGAGGTCCTAACCCCCCCTTTTATGTGTGTTCCATCTCCTAAAAGGTGGAGCACACCCTATTTCCTTTGGTTCACTAAGATGCAAAAATGCAACCTATATGCACTTTCACTAATGCAAGATTTAGAAGCCCTAAATGCAAATTAACTAATGAAATATCTAATGCAAAGTTAATGTAAGCTAGATCTAGGACTGAAATCTTCTCCAAATTAGAAATGAAAGTGTCCAAAGGTTAGGTTCACCAAAATGATTAAACAAAAATAGGATATGGTGTTCAACCTTTTAGGAGATGGAACTAGGGGGTACCTATTTCACTCTTAGTTCATTAGGAAACCAAGATTCCTAAACTAAGTGACTCAAATGATGGAAGGATGGATATATGAGGGTGGTTTCCTTTGGTGTGATTAAAAAGGTGGGGTTCACCACTAAGAAAATTCTTAGAAAGAAAGAAATGAAATTAATATGCAAATCTAGCTATATGACCTAGGAAATGAAACATGAAATAAAAATAACAAAGGATAAATAGAGAAGCACCTGGAAGGCTGGAGATGACTAAGCAAGATTTGAAAAAACTGAATTTTGTTGTTGTTGATGTGTATATAGACTCATACACCAGACTAGGTGATTTAGTCCCACTCTAGGGATTTTAGGCAAAAATAAGAATCTCACACTAATAAATCAGAACCCACTGAAATCTAGTAAAATTCCTATACCAGGAATCATACACCCAAGGTCACAATTTAGTCCCATTATTATGGTTTTGTTGATATTTATATAGCCTATGGTGCTCTTTTGTAGCTTTAGTCTTGTCCAATTTTTAGGTCTGAAAAGTTAGAATTCTTATTTGTAGGTGAGTTTCCATGAAGATGACAACTTAACAAATTTGACAACTTTCTTCAATCTTGCAAGTTTTTCTTCAAAGGATCTTATAGTCTCAAAACACCTAGATTTTCAAACATACATCAAGAGGGAAAAATGTTGATTTGTTAGTGGATAGGAGTTTTCCTTGGTCAAACCCCATTTTGGTAATCAAACCTTAAAATAAAATTAAATAGAATGAAGGAATGATGAATGAACAATATGCAATGTTTCAACTCACCAAACCCTTGAAATAAAAGGCTACAAACTTGAGTGAAATGACTCCAATGGATGTGGATCTTGAATCTTGATTGAATCATTGAAACTTGATCTTGATTGATTGATTGAATCATGAAAAACTACATCACAAATGTTAGCTCAAAAGCACACATGATGCATCAGGACTTTGACATGATGCTTGCATCTTGAATATATCTCCAAATACTTGATAATCAACTCTTTAATTCTCTTGAATGCTCTTGTAAAAGTACTCTTTATTTCTTATGAAATTCTAGGATTTCTTAGGATGCTTCATAAGATTTCTTAGGTGAAATTATGTGAAATAACCTTGTATTTATACTTGTTTATGCCAAATTTCCCAAACTTATAATACTACAAGCCAACATCAGATCTAGGAGAATAAAATCCCACCAAGAATTTAATTAAAAATAGGTACAAGATAAAATAAGACTCATACACCAATTAGGGCATATGAATCCTAGTAGCCTAAGCTTAGGACACAAATTTCAAGAAATGTTAGGTTTTATGCAATATTCAAGATTAAGCCCCGAATGCTAGGTGGGACCCATATGCCCAAGGTGGTGTATGAGTCCCAAATCACTAGATCTAGAACACACAACCCAAAAAAATTAACTATGATTGGTCATTAGTTAAGTGTCAAGAATATCCTCAGAGAAATGCATTAAATAAAACTTGTAGATGCAAAATAGGACCAAAAAAGGCATAAAGAAACCCAATTTTAGCAAGGAGGGCCCAAACAAGTGTGAAAATGTAAAGGGATACAATCTATACACTACACATACATACACAATGTAGGTACTAGAAGCAAAGTGACACATATGCAACTAAGAAGTTCAATGCATTTGTAAATAGAAACACCTTTACAAGTCAAAGGCTCGTACCTTTTCAAATAGTGACACTTTTGTCTAACATATTTTTTTTTTGTTTGTAGGTGATAGGTTGAAACCTCTATAATATAGTAACACATCTACCAAACTTTAATGCCTCTACAAATTTACTAGATTGATGCCTCTATCTAACATAGTGGTGCCTTTGTATGATAAAGTGACACATTTGCATGACAGAGTGATGTCTTTGCATGATAGAGCAATGCCTTTGTAGGTATATTAGGAAACTTATGTTTTAAGGTTTCATTCTATTTCAAATTACTTTTTCATCTCACCCTAACTATTTTTTGTTGTCCCTATTTCTCGAGGATAACTATTTTAAGGTACCTTTCCTTGGATTTGGAATCTAAATTGATTATAATCACTAATGAGATCTAGTCTTAGAAACATCTAATTTGGGCTTAAAATGAACTCACTTGTGCTTTAGGGTAAAAATGAACAACAATCTTCATCATTTCCTTTTGGGGTTAAAATGACCTCACTTATACTTTGGGATCAAAATAAACAACAATATTCATCATTTCCTTTTGGTTTAAAATGAATCAAACACTTACTTTTGTTCACCTAAAATGAATGATTATCTTCTTTGTCTATTGTGCTTGTTGATTTTTAGATGTGTGTCCTCCTCCCTTGGGCCTAGTACAATATTAGGTGAAGAGAAAAATATTTAACTTACATTTCATGTTCATTTTTAGCTGAATGAAGTTGCTACATATCCTCTACCCTCGTGCCTAGTGCGATCTTGGGTGAAGAGAAATAACCATATTAATCCTTCATTTTTTAAGTAGGAGGCTTGCCTTGGGACAAATCCTTATGGAGAACCAAAGGGATTTACCTCACATGGAATTTTTGGGCATGCTATAAAAATTGGATGAGAGTGAAAGCTATAGTTTGTGTGGACAATGGAAATGGAGTCACAACTTCTCTTATCCACACCTAAAAGGGGAATGAAGGAAGAGGAGTCTGATTTCGCAAAGTTCACACTCAAGAACAATTCCATGAGATTATAATGCAATGAAAATTAAAATATATCAAGGTATATTGTTCCTAAGGTTGTAAATTGGTAAAAAAGATAAACTAGGAATGTAAAACTAAGGAAATGCAAAATGTTTGAAAACACATTGGGATATGCAAAATGAAGTACATATGCAAGTAAACTATAATAAAAATGGATGAGACTAGAGAGGTGCACCTAAAAACTAGAAGGTGATGTAGAGAGGCTTTGGAATCCTATATAATTTATAATTGAAGCCAACTGGGGCACTTACGCCAAGCCGCGTGACTTAGTCCTATTTCAGGGAAATTTTGCCAAAACATGTTTCAGCCAAAAGGGTATCTAGAACTACAGAAAACACTTTTTAGGCCTAGAAGTGGGACTAATTCACCACTGATAGAAGATTAGTATACCTTTATATTTCTATAAATTCTAAGATGTGATCTGTAGCACTTGGTCTACAGTTCAACTCCTAATAGGTTTCTGGATCCAAATCTGCAAAATCTAGTATGTAGGTGATCTCCAAGCTTCTTTTAGGGTTTTGTTGACTTTAAATGAATTTTATGAATTTTTGACACCTTTTAACACCTTTCTCTTTGAAAAATTTTCATACAAGACCTGCAAAACACACATGCAAGGAGAGGAAAAAGGATTAAGGGTTAGTGAATAGGGTTTTTCCTTGGTCAGACCCCAGTTTGGTAATTAAACCCTTGAAAATGAAATGAATGAAAAGAGAATGATGAATGAACAACATGCAATGCTACAACTCACCAAACCTTTTAAGTATAAAATCTAAAGATATGCAAGTAGAAGTTCTAAAGTGCTTGGATGTTAAATCACTTGATTACTTGATTAAAATACTAGAAAAGCTTATGAGACTAATGATATTTTAGGAGATTAGAAGATTAGGGGATGAAAAATGAGGGGAAACCTCAAGGTTTAGAAAATAATATCCTGCCAAAATTTAGAAATAATTTTGATTTTTGAGCCAAGTGGGACTAAGTCACCCCAAGTGGCAACTTGGTCCCACTAAGGATTTTTTAATGGGTGTCAAGAATTAAAGTGTATTAAATGATGTTTAATAGGATTATTCTCTAAAACACACTTAAGTAGGGCCTGTAAGTGTATAAAGGGGTCAATTAAACATAAGAAAGGGTCATATTATTGATGAAAAGCCTAGAAAAGATTGAAATTTGGTTACAACACTATACAATACTTTGAAATAAGGCTTGTTAAGTGATAAAAAAGAGGTTATTTACGTGAAATATATTAATAAGGTCCTAGAAAAGTGTGAAAATGTGTCACAACACTTTACAACACTTAAGTAAGGCACCATTTGAATTCTTTAATTTGTTAGGGCCCAAGACCTAATGTGAATTTGTTGACCACATTACAACATTAAATCGAGGCACAACTAGGCCGAAGTCACAAAGAGGATCTAGGATAGAAAAAGTATAAGGGTTACCTTTTTGGTGTCCAAATTTAGCCCCCACTTTAGTGAGAGGATGAACCTACTTCAAACTCTTACTAAAGTAGACCCTACACAATCAAGAGGGTTTCCCATGAACCAATGCTAGCAAGATAGGACAACAGTGATCAAGAGGTATGATCAAGCCCCTAGATCAAGATCTCATAATTAACTAACATAAGTGCAAAGGGAACACACATGATATCAAGAACAATGACAAGGAACAAGCACTCAATGTCAAAGATGAAAGAGAGAAAAATGAAAGAAAGAATGATTAAATGGGATCAAGCTTCGTTTGCTTTTCCAACACGATGTGGATCAAATCTAGGTTATTTTTCCAAAAAAATGCATACTCACTCTGAGGTGATGGAACTCATAGTTGTCTACTGGGTGAAAAGGCCTAAAAGGTGAGAAACATACACTCATGGTTGGTATTCACTCACACACACACAAGTGGATATGGGGAAATTCATGCCTTGAAATGGGCTTCCTACACAACCATACCAAAGTTATACCTCCTAATAACTTTAATAAGGTGTCACAAGAGAAAAATAACTTTTAGAGCTTCATGAGACAAGCAAAACTTCATATGCTTGGAGCTCATGAACAAACATGATGGCACCATAGGCATATAAGTTGTGTTATGCAAGGTGGCCATATAAAAAATTCAAAATGCAACATGCAAAGGATGTTCAAAGGAGTCTTGCTTAGTTCATATGAGGTCTTTAACTTAGGGAACATTGTATCTAATGTTTCCAAGAGAGGACCAATCAAAGAATAGAAAATTTTCAACTTAGGGGATGTAGTGTGTTGTATCAAGCCACTAAGAGGAATGCAATATGCTAAGATAGATCATGCTCATGAAGGAAATTACACCCAATTTCATCCAAAAAGCAACAAAATGGATCATATGAAGTAAGAAGGTTACACTAAGAACCAACGAAAAGAAAAAAAAATGCAAAAGATAGTGCCAATGTATGCCCCCACTTTAAAGGAATTGGTACACACCATTTTGTGAGCAATTAATTTAAAGTAGAAAATGAAAAATGAAAACAATAAAGAAGACATAAGATACAGCTTGGAAAGCCCTATTCCAAGTCATATGTTTCCGAGTAAAGCTACACCATGTGAAGAAAAGGAAAATAAAGTGGTTGCACCAAAAATGAAAACACCAAACACATAAGGGATCTATGGATTTGGGATCAATATCATTTCAGGTAATATAAACTGTTCAGAGCCGAAACTATTCATCACTCCCTGAACCGGAGAATAAAGCTCGAAAGTCGCGGTAAATAAACACAGGTCAACTTGCTCGAACCGCCAGTGTCGATCTTTCGTCATCATCAATGTTTCCATCGCTTTACAGATCAACATAAAGACTCATCGGGAATCATCTTTCGGCGCATCCGAAATAACGCAGGTCAACCAGAACATAGATATCAAACTCATCAGGCTTTCAGGAAAGTAGTCAAATCGCGAGATAAATTCGACCAGGAATAAACCTCGGCTCATAGAATCTCATTGCGCGCAGCACGCGGCGGCGGCTGGCGGCACAAAAAAGAAAAAATCAAAGACTGAAGTAAATACTGTCGGTTCGACCACGCTCGAACAAGCAAATAATTTTCTTCGTCGGTCGATCTCAGTGGAATAATCGCGCTGGAAATTTCAAATGCATTACCCAGTTGAAATATCAAGTTCCATTCCCCAGGTCCAGGTGGGAATGGTAAGGAGTAGAGTGGTGGTGATTCGTAATGTAGTGAAAGAATGTTTCCTGCCATATTACATGATAGGAGGATGGAGGGTGGTTATGGAATTGTGGATAGTAGTTATCACCATAGAAATGATGCTTTGTAGTATTTCTTTCGAATTTAGCCTCTAAGCTGTGTCAGAGCGTGGGTATGCACAATGTGGAATGTTAGCATCTTTGGGATTCATGTCACAGAGCTCATTTGCTTAAGTTGGTATGGTATAGACCTTTGTATTTTACAATTTTCCTTTACATTCGGGTGGTGGACCCAGAGGCTTTGGATTTTGTGGCAGGTCTTTTTGCATTGCTTCATTCGCCCTTTTCTCAAATTGAAGGAGGAGGATCCAAAGTGATCTCATCCTTGTCACTATTATCAAGTAGGGGTTTCTCTTTTGGAAGGAGGAAATTCAGATCGAGAAGATAATCAAAGATCACTGTACCATCATCACGGAGCCTCAAATATTCTCTAGGAGGCTTTCTATTATGAAGGGAATCTTGATAACCTAATCCCATTGTGTTCTCATCTTTTGGATTTTGTTCTAAGAGTTGATGAATGTCATGTTCAGATGTTGTGTCACATCCTTGTTTGCTCAAAATGGTAAAACCTTTTCCATAGGTTTCTTCAAGGTTGATTGGAGTATTAGTGACTTTTTTTTATCATAGAATGGTTGGGGGGTTGTTGGTTTAGAAGAACTAGGTTCACCTTGTGTAGGGAATTTAGGTTCTTTGTTTCTTTCAGGATGTAAGTAACCAAAAATATTAGGAGGTGGTATTGTAGGAAGGTCATGTTGTTTCATGGATGGATAAAAGGATGCATTAGCTTCAAGGTTGTCAAGGAATTCATTTATGAACTTGTTCATGTTGTCATCATCTTATCCAATTATGTCAACATCATGAGGAGAACATTCATGAGGAGTTGAAGGAGCATGTGGAAGTTCAATGTCATTAGAACCAGTTCCAAAGGCACAACTTGACATGTCAACTAAGGATTTTAATGACATCCAAAGCTTATTAAAACATATAGGCATGATGCAAATGAATGAAAGAAAACTAAGTGCAAGAAATTGAATAAAAAAACAAATCTAGAAATAGTAACAAAAATGTAATGATAGAAAAAAAATTCAGACTATAATGGAAATGATAGAAATTGCAATGCAAAATGTGCAACTAGACCAAGTTTCCCAAGGTGGCGAATGAGTCCAAGTAATTATGTTTATGAAATTTTGGAAAAAAATTGAAATGGTTTTTATGCTTTTAATATTTTTCGGATGTAGATATAAGATAAAAATATAGAATTTTGTTAATTTTTAATGAAATGTAATGCAAAAATGCAAGTTATATTTAAGCTTTTCACTAATGCAAAGTATGAAACCCTAGAATGTAAGATAAATAATGCAAAATGCAATGCAATGTAATTCTAGGATGCACGTGAAATTAGAAATATAATGTTTTCACATTGGGTTCACCAAAATGTGGACAATGGAAATGGAGTCACAACTTCTCTTATCCACACCTAAAAGGGGAATGAAGGAAGAGGAATTTGATTTCACAAAGTCCACACTCAAGAACAATTCCATGAGATTCTAATGCAATGAAGATTGTTCCTAAGGCTTTCAATTGATAAAGAAGATAAACTAGGAATGTAAAACTAAAGAAATGGAAAATGTTTGAAAACACGTTGTGATATGAAAAATGAACTAAATATGCAAGTAAACTATAACATAAATGGATGAGACTGGAGAGGTGCATCTAGAAACTAGAAGGTGATGTAGAGAGGCTCTGGAATCCTATAGAATTTACTGTTGAATCCAACAGGGACACTTACGCCAAGCTGTGCAACGTAGTCTTGTTTCAAGGAAATTATGCCATAATAGGTTTAAGCCAAAAGGGTATCCAAAACTATAGAAAACACTTTTTAGGCCTAGTAGTGGGGTATGTGCAGGATCATGATGGGCCAAAAAGTGGCAATATGATAGGTATGTGGCTGACGACTTTTTTTTACCCAAAATTGATGAAATGAAAAGGGTTTTTAAAGGAGATTTTCAGCTTTCCACCAATATAAATTATGCTTTACTTTCAATTTAATAAGTAATTATTATTCATTTTCTATTCAAATTAGGACTAAAGTCCTAATTGATAGCTAATTGAAAAACATCTATAACTTTCAAATGGTATCACATTTTTGAATCCAAAACATGTGTCACATTCTATGCTTAATACAATAGGATTAAAAAAGAAAAAGTTTATTGAAGTTTTATTAGGAGCAGTGGAGGACATGAACTTTATATTTAAAAAGATTAATAAAAATTAGTGATTATTTACTTGGAAAAATTACAAATATATACATTAGGACATAGGTCCTCTACTTATATCTAAAATATTATCATTTTTAATTTATTTGGTTAGGGTGAATTGAACTGAGGCTACTACTTCTATTTTTCCACAGAGATTTAAAGAATTACTCTTGCATTTGAAATTTCAAATTTTCACCAAAATAAATTTTTTAAAAAAAACCTAGTAGTTTAGAAACTACATTCAATTTTCTATAGATTCTATGCTTACATATTTTTGAAATAATATAGATAAATTATTCAAATTTTTACGTCAAGTTTCCTAACTCTGATTTTTCTAATTTTTTTGCCACTTAAGGGCCTATTTTTTCCATGATGATCCTGCACATACCCAGTGGGACTAATTCACCACTGATGGTGAATTAGTCCACCTTCAGCTTTCAGGAATTTTGAAGATGCAATATATAGCTCTTGGTCTACATTTAAGCTCCTGATAGGTTTTTGAATCTGAATCTACATAATTTGGTTTGTAGGTGATCTCCAAGCTTCTTTTAGGGTTTTGTTAACTTTGAATGACTTTGATGAATTGTTGACACCTTTTAACACCTTTCTCTTTGAAAAATCTACATAAAAGACCCACAACACACATGCAAGGAGGGGAAAAAGGATTAAGGGTTAGTGAATAAGGGTTTTCCTTGGTCAAACCCTGGTTTGGTAATTAAACCCTTGAAAATGAAATGAATGAAAAGAGAATGATGAATGAACAACATGCAATGCTACAACTCACTAAACCCTTGAAGTAGAAAATCTAAAGATATTCAAGTAGAAGCTCCAAAGTTCTTGGATGCTAAATCACTTGATTGCTTGATTAGAACACTAGAAAAGCTCATGACACTAAAGATATTTTAGGAGATTAGAAGATTAGGGGATGAAAAATGAGGGGAAAACACTATAATTATACATGATTATACAAAATTTCCCAAAAATATGACATCACAGGCCTGTTGGAAAGAGAAACTGCATGAGTCATCTGGTTTTGTCATTAATGGCAACCCTAGTCAGTAATCCTATCTGCACTTCAGTATTTTCTCATACCAGAAGTCAAATTGAAGTTTAATGATTAACTATCAAAGCTAATACAAAGCATCCGATAGACTTGTGTATATAGATTCATATGTAATTTTATGTTATCATTTTTTGTTGTGGATCTCAGGGAAGGTTTTTTGATGTATGAACTATCTTATTTTTGAATCATAGAGCCTTGTATTGATTGGTGTGCAAGTTAGAAAATCTGGTTTGATGATTTTCAGTCTAACAGTGCAGAAAGGCCGACTCAATGAGTATAGTGTGTTGTGGATCTTCGGGGATTAATTATTTAAGGTTTTTCATGTTCAAGGATTTTTTTTGGGTCCTCATTATGCTGTGGCTGAATTTTATTGATTCACATTAATAATTGTTTATGCATTTAGCCGATAGTTTGTACACATTTTATATTTTGTTGAAGCCGACATGTAGTTCATGTAATTCCTAGTCACAGATATATATAAGTGATTGTTCATATCATTTTGAGGTGTGTTACAATGTGTTGTGAAATTCAAAAGGATTATAGATTGATTATGCATAGTTTCACTTGTGCAGAAGAAGATTGGTGATTCAAAGTAAGGCAGAAAAAGTTTCAAGAGTAGAATCAGATAGAGTGTGAAGAATGTGACTAATGTGCTTAACTGGAACTATACTCAGGCATTAGTAGATGCTAATTTCATAGTTCATCCACTCCATATTGTCTATCTATTTTTTTAAGACTATGAGTTTTCTTTTGGGCAGTAAGCCTATTGTATTTGAGCAGTGAGCTCTAGGTAGTGTATCTAAATGCATGTGCATTCCCACTTTTAAAAACTTATTTTGAGTATACTCATATTGTCAATTTTCCTTCCATCATGGTTTCCATATAAAAATCCTTTTTTTATGGTGTTGTGGCTTATTTCTTTGTGTTCTTGCATCTTTCTTTTGGTTCAATGGTATAAGTGGTTTAAAGATCAAGTTGATAAAGTTAAATTTGTAGAACACTGATTCACCCCCCTCTCTCAGTGTTCCTTGATTCCAACAATTGGTATTAGAGCCTAGTTCCTTGGAAGAAGTTTAATAGCTTGGGGAAGATTTAGGAAAGTGATTCAATGGATTCTAGCAGTCTTCAACAACAAATTTTGGTGGCCCTAGATGATCTTGATCAGTCCAAATCTGAAGTCTGGGAATTGCAAGCAAGCCTCATGAATGCTGAGAAATTCATTCAAGCATTGAAAGATAAAATCAATAATTCCAAGGAAAAGAGAAAGGAACTCTTTGATCAACTCAAGTAGAAAGAAAGTAATAGTATGGAAGATGAACAACCAAGTCAAGCCTTGAAGGAAAAGACAGAAGAATGTGAAAAGCTTAAAAGTAATAATGTTGTCCTAAAGCATGAGATGGAATCTATTGTGATGAGGATGACCAAGGAGATTGAAGATAGAAAGAAGAATGAAGAGACCCTTACTTAGTCCTTGAAAGAAAAATATGAAGAATGTAGCAAAATTAATGATGGATTCAATCAGTTGGAGCATGAATTGGAACAATCTAGAAACAATGAAAAAGAGCTTGAAACATAGATTGTTACTCTTAGGGATGAACTTTCTACTACAAATGAGTACAAGGATAAGTTCAAGATTAGCTCAACTAAGCTTGATGAACTGATTCAAATTCAGAGAACTAGAAGTGACAAGCAGGGTCTTGGATATGAGAAAGGAGAAAGCTTCGGATCTAGTCAAAGGAATTTTAGGTTAGGAAATCAGAAGAACAAAGCCGAAAGGTATCTGATAAGACAACCTGATGCTCAAAAGTTCAAGAATACTTTTTTTTTGTAATAAATTTGGTCATATGGCTGTTCAATGTAGAAGTAGAATAAATCCAAGTGGTCCATCATTCTCAAGTCAGTGTTTCAATTGCAATATGTATGGTCATAAGTCAATTGAATGCAAAAATATGTCAAACAATTTTTCCAATAGAAATGTCAGATGTTATGCCTACAATAGATTTGGCCATATTTCTAACCAATGCAGATCAAGAGAAAATCAATGGAATAACTGGTCTGGACAAAGAAATATAGTGTGCTATAATTGCAACAAATTTGGTCACATTGCAAGGTTCTGTAGAAGTAGGGTCTAGTAAACAAAGGGAAAAATGTGTAAAAGGATGACAAGTGAAAAGGAAAAGTTACTATAGATGAGATCAGGAAGAAAATAAAGAAGACATGGGTGAAGAAGAGTGCCTTTGATGTAGGAAATGATTCCACACTAGAATTTGGTGCTGGAAATTCCTCTGGGAATTAGTTTAAGGCCTCTGGTCTAGGGGGAGTTCTCAAGAAAATATTTTACACCCTATCAGTAGTTGATACCAGAATGTGGAAAATTTACATGGTTGCATTAATGATCTACAAATCTTTTGGGATCTCTTGTGGAGGAAATTTATGCAAAATTGAAGGTCCGCAGAAAAATTTACTTTCATAAACTATGAAAATAGGGTATCCGGAATACCTCAGGAAAAGCATTTATTGCAATAAAAGGTTAGGTGTGCGAATGATAAAAGTTTACTTTTATTTATCATTTGTCACATTGTATTTTGAGAAGAATAAGTTTGGAGAGCTCTGCAAGGAAATTTTGGTGAAGATACAAGTCTGAAGGAGATTCAGTGATCAAACCCTAATCTGGCAAAAGGTATTTATCTGCAAACTTGTGAACTTAGAATTTCTAGAAATGGCTACTCTGTTGGTTGTAGATATTAAGGATAGACCCCATCCAAAATTCAAATGGCACCCATTCAAATCTATTAATACATAACCATTAGGTACATTTTCTTATGTTTCGTATGGTGTTTTGCATATTGAAGATAGTAGGGCATATATTCATGTGAATGTTGAGGAATTAGGAAGATCCCAATTGTTAAATTTGTACACAAATCACATTTTGGGAGAGGATCTTTGTGTAAGGCCTGAATTCAAGACTTTCGAGGAGAAGAAGTTCACACAAATTGTGAAGTTTCCCATGTTCAACAAAAATGAATGGGTTCAATACATATTGAGTTGAGTGCATTCCAAGTGCATGTGGTGAAGTCATCCCTTCAAGATCAAAAAGTAAGATATAAGGATTGTTACTGGTCTGAATTCATCCGGTGGGTTGCCGACATTGAAATCTGTGAAGAACCAAATAGTCACTGAGGCAACTAGTTCAATTTTGGACAAGAGAGCCATGACAATTAATGACATCATTGAAGTGGATGTAAGATTTTCTTCTATGGTTATTGGATACAAAATCTATCACTTGATCCAGGATAACTCTATATTTGGCACTGCAATCTATGTAGCTTATCAAATGGTCAAGGAAAATGTGGAATATGATCTATGTGATTTACTCCAGGGCCAGCTAATTGAAAATCTTAGAAAAATCAAGAAGGAAAAGAATAATTCTTTCAAGTATGGTAATCTATTGTTATGTCTATTCTTCTACTTCATGAATGAAGTTTCAGGAGTTGGAAAATTGCAATGGCAAGGTGATAAACCATTAGCTTTTCAAATCATAGAAATCTTGTACAAAATTGGTGATAGAAAAGCAAGGAAAACTACTATCTGGGGTTACTTAAAAGGTTTTCATAGTGAAATGCAAGCTAAGGAAAGTATTCCTAGATCTATTGTGGAAAATTATAAGGACACTATTTGATTCATGGTTGACATTGATCAGTGTTTGATGGAAGTAGCTGAACCTAGAACCATTTGGATAATGCTTATGGGATATGAGGTTGAAAAACACATTTTGGAGTTGTATGCCCAACACTTGTTGAGTAAACCTAGGGATGCGATAGAAGAAAGGTTTGGTACCATTGAAGAGAAGGATATGTAAGTGCATGAACAACTGTAGAATCCTATTATAGTCTAGAAGGTAAGAAAGGAAGTTGAATCTTTTGCAGAAAGCATGGGAATATCAGCTGAAGAAATAAGGGAAGATAGGAGGAAAAGAGAACAAGTTGAAGAAAGAGAGCCTACCAGAACTAAATTTTCTAGTCTAGTAGCATCCTCTACCAAATCTAGATCTACAAGGATATCTGCACTCTCATCCAGTCCTACAAAGAAATCAAGTCCTATGAAAGCTCAAGTCAAGACATCTGAGAGAGAAGGAAAGAGGAAGAAGGATAAAAGCACAAGAGTCTATGTTGCAGTTGATGATGATGAAGAAACTGAATTTGATGAAGCGGTAAGAGAAATCAAGCATAAGGGCACAAAGGCATCAAAATTCTCCAAAGACAAGCCCTTCAGTGAAGAGAAAGCAAAGGAAAAGGTGAAAAATGATAGATTAGGTATGACTGTAGAGGAAGTGGAAAAATATTTGATTAAGGATGGTAATCTAAAAACACTTTCTAAATGGTATAACACCTTTGATAGTGTTAGTCAAAGAATTCTTGAAGAAGCCACAATAAAGTACTTGAATAATTTCAATATGACTCATAGAAATAATGTCAGAGTTACCTAAAGGTTTATATGAAGTCTTGGAAATGAGGAGTTAATGCAAGAATTGAAGAGGAACAAATGAGAGAACACATACTTGTTGATTTGTGTCTAATAATGTCAATAGAAGAAATGAAGAATATTCTCAATGATGCAAAAAGGGATTTTAAGAGAAAAAAAAGGTGAATAAGCTTATGATTGGACAAACTGAAGAAGTTGCAAAAGATACTGAGAAAATTCTTAAGGCAGTTCTGTTGAAGAATAGATATAATGTTGTCTCTGAAGAAATTCATGATGAAAATGTTCCATCTAGTCTGGTAATTGAAGAAGGGAAAGAAGACACATTTGAGGAAATTCAAAATCCTCTAGATGTGCAAGATACTGAAATTCCCATGGAGACTGAAGCTCCTAAAGATATGTTAGTTGAAGAAATTGAGGTTCCAAAAGCCAAGAAAGAATCTGTGATTGAAGAAAAGAAGGTTGAGGAAAAGGAGGTTATTTTGGAAGCAAGAGACACTACAAAGGTAGTAAAGGAGTTTTTAGAAGAACAATAGGATGATTTTGACCCTTAATTGGTTGAAGGTCCTATCAACTTGGCCACTCTATCTCCTATTTAGAAGCTAAAGGTAGCATCATTTGCTTAGGCCAAGGTAAGGGATGAGATACCAAAATCTCATATTGAGGACAGTGAGCTACTAAGCCTTGCATCTATTATCTTGGAGAAGATCATTCCCACACATGTCAAGGATTCATCCAATTATCCATTTGGTCAGCTAAAGAAAATTATCAACTTTGTAAGTACACACTTTGAGTCTCATGAAAAGTCAGTTGAGGATAAGGTTCAAAAAGAATTTGATGCAAATAGGTTTAGTAGATTGAAAGGTATGATTGCTAATAAAAAATACTTATTAGCTACCTATGAGAAGAACATTCAAGGTACATTATCTAGGGTGGAAATATTTACAAGTCATGTTTATCTTTGTCTAAATTCACTGAGGTCATTGAAAAGAAAATTAAGGAACATGAGAAATAGTTAGTAGATATTTCTCAAGCCTTTGATCCTCTAACTATTTTTGTGAGCAAGCAAGAAGGTCAAGTCATATCCCTGCTTGAAAAAATCAAAAGTTTGAAGCATGAAAACAACAGAATTTTTGAAAG
>VDFB02030042.1:0-19822 GCA_007258455.2 Sequoia sempervirens | reverse complement strand
TCGACCCTAATCCCCCAACCCTATACCCTCAATCTTTGACCCTCTACCCTAATCCCTCAACCCTTAAACCCTAAAACCACTTAGTAAACTCTCTATCTCTCTCCCCTCTACCCTCCACCCTTAAACCTTATAATCTCGATCCACCCCTTTATCCTCCAAACCTCCTCCCCATCTCCTGAACTCCATACACCTCCCTCTCACCCACCTCCACCTTCTATCCTCTCCCCCACCCTTTAAACCATAATTCCATTTCTCTCCCGGATACCCCCACCCCTAACCCCACCCCTCAGATCCATCTCCACCTCCGATCTCCCACCCCTCCCTATCAACCTCTCACTCACTCATTCCTATCTCTCTCCCTCATCCTCTCCCCCTACCCCACCCTCTATCTCTCCCCACTCCCCGCCTCCTCTCTCTACTACCCCCTCTCCCTCTGTAAACTCCCTATCTCTCTCTCAATCACTCCTTCTATGTCTCTCCCACTACTAAACCCTAAACCCTAGACCCTCAAGCCTTAAACCCTCTACCCTCTACCCTCAACCCTCAACCCTCAACCCCTAAACCCTAAATCCTGAAACTCTCTACCCTTTAACTTCTACTCTATACATTAAACCTCAACCCTCAATTATCAACCCTCACCTTTAATTCCTTAACCCTCAGTCCTTAAACACTAAACCCTCAACCCCTATACGCTCTACCCTTTACATTGGACCCTCAACCCTAATACCCCAACCCTATACCCTCAATCCTCTACCCCCAACCCTAATCCCTCAACCCTTAAACCCTATTGCCTCAACCCCTATACCCTCTACCCTATACATTGGACCCTCAAACCTAATCCCTCGACACTATACTCTCAATCCTCTACCCTCAACCTTAAACCCTCAACCCTGAAATCCTCTACCCTCTACCCTCTACCTTATAAACCCTTATAAAATAAACCCTAAACCCTAAGCCCTCAACCCTTAAACCCTAAACCCTTAAACCCCTACTTCTACCCTCAATCATCTACCCTCTACCCTCAACCCTAATCCCTCAACCCTCTTGAACCTTGCATCCCTAAAACCCCATACCCTCTAATTCTACACACTGGACCCCAACCCTAATCACCGACCATACCTCAATCTCTACCTCAACCCTAACCCTCAACCTCAACCCTTAAATGGACTACAAACTTAAACCTCAATTACCCTCTATATTAAACCCTTAAACCTCAACCCCTAAACCCTCTACCCTTTAAATTGGACCCATAACCTAATCCTTCAACCATATACCCTCAAACCTATACCCTACACCCTCTACCCTCAACCCTAAACCAATAGCCCTAAACCCTTTAACCCTAAACCCCTAAACCTTATACCCTATACCCTCAACCAAATAATCTCTACCATTGACTGTAATCCCTCAACCCTCAACCCTTAAACCCTAATACCCTAGAAACCATCAACCCTATAGGTCCTCCACCCTAACCCCTCAACCATATACCCTCAACCTCTATCGCTTTATCTCTATCTATACATCTCACCTCTCCTTCCCTCCCTCTCTCCTACCCTCTCTAATTGTCTCTATCTACCCTCTCCCTCTTTCTATGTACCCCTCCTTCAATTAATCCCTACCACCCTCTCTCGCTCCTTCTATCTATCTCTCTCTATCTCCCTCCCACTCCCTCCCACTCCCTCTCTCTCTCTCACGTCTCTCCCTCCCACCCCCTCTCTCTCTGAGGTCTCTCCCTCTAGCAACCTACCTAGGTAACTCTCTCTCTCTCCTCTCTCTATCTATCCCCCTGAACTTACCTAGATAAGTCCCTCTCACTCCACCCCATCTTTCTCTCCCTTTATCAGGTCACTCCCTCCCATAGCCTCTCCCTCTTTGAAGTATCTCACTCAAACTCCCTCTCTCTCCCACTCCCTCCCTCTCACTACCTATCTCTCAAGTCTCTGCCACTCACCCCCCTCACACTCTCAAGTCTCTCTCTTTCGCACCCTACCTACATAAATCTCTCTTTCTCTTTGTCTATCTCTCCCTCTATCAATTCTCTCTCTCCAACCCCCTCTCTCTCTCACACTCCCTTTATCCCTCCCACCATACCTAGCTAAGTCCCTCTCACTCCAACCCCTTCTCTCCCACTCTCTCTCTCTCTCTTAAACTCTCATTTTATCCCTGTATCCCTCTCACCCCCCTCACAATCTCAACTCTCTCCCTTTGGCACCCTACCTACATAACTCTCTCTTTCTCTTCATCTCTCTCTCTCTCCCCCTCTCTCTCAATTCTCTTTCTCCCATCCCCCTCTCTCTCTCTCTAGCACTCCCTTTATCCCTCACACTCTCAAGTTTCTCCCTTTGGCACCCTACCTACATAACTCTCTTTGTCTTCCTCTCTCTCTCTCTCTCTCTCTCTCTCTCTCTTAAAATTCTCCCTCCCTCTAAAGACATACATAAATACATGCATACAAGAATAATACATATGTACATACAATCCTACATACATACAAGAATACATGTATATGTGTACATACAATCTTACATACAAGTAGGCATAAATACATACATACATGACATACAAGCATACAAACATACAAATATATAAACATACATTCAATAGAGTAGCATTTAACATAAAGCAAGACATACCATGACCAAGTTATAATATGCTCGTCTTATGTCTTGCTAGACATGCTCCCCACAAATGAAAGAAATCATGTCAAAACTGAAATATAATGCAAGTGCATTATAATGCACTCACGTTGTATCTTGCTTTGGGAATCCCCAAGCCTTGGGATTGGTATTTTCCTTGGAATACCAACCCAAAGGCTTGGAGGGAATTCCCAATGACCAGAGACATGTTTTTGCAAATTCTACAATATTTCACATAGTCAGGTTTGTGCTCATTGTTAGGATTGCACATGGTTGAATATCAAACAAATCAAACATCTGGTTAATGTTAGGTTCTCTCTTAGCTATCTAACGATGTAATTTTTTTCACTTTCTGACAATGTTAAGCCTTTCATCCATAATTTTTTCTTTGTATTTTGGAAAAAAGTAGTATTTGGTGTTTTTTTTTATAAATTAACCGTTCATTTAAATTTCATATAAATTACATTTTTAGAAACTAGACTCTATTCTACAGATTTAAAAAAAAAGGAAATTCAATTAGTTTCCAAAATTTGTAGGGTAGCACAGCCTAAATTCTATTTTTCAAGAAGTGTCCACTTCAAAAATTAGTAAAAATTAAAATATTCATTAAAAAATTATCAAAAAAATAGAGCATCAACTACATATTGTTAGCTAACTTTTGACCGTAGAAATTTTAAAATACTATAAAAAAATTCACCATACGAGGGTTGTACAAGAGTTGCTAGGCTATGTTTTTCCAACAAAAACAACACTAATTTGTGTACATTCATTGTTTGAACCCCTTAATCTCAACCATGTTCAAAATAAATTAGTAGTTTAGAAAGTAGAATTGTATCACTTTAATCCTTCTTTTTGTTCTATCCCAAAATTTTGAGTGTAACTATCCTCAATTTCACGTCCAAGGTCAGTATTTCCTGATTTCAGATGAAAAAAAAGTGGCCACTTAAGCCTCTTTTCAGGAACCATCTTGGTGCACTTACCCCCACTTGAAGTCATTAAAATTTATAGGCATGTAGATATTTGACCCAAGAACTCAATGCAACAAATGGTTTGGAAAAATTTATCCTAAGGTGCAAGATATTAAATGACAAAGTAGCTTACTCAGACATTTCTACAACTGCACTTGTCAAAAAGAAATTAGGGCTCAACAAGTCACCTCCTTGAAAAATTACCAAATCACCTCTCGAGAAACTGCCACTGGAAACACTAAATCATTTAGGTTCATTAAGCATGTGTCCAAGAGGGAATTCCTTCAATCCACATTATTCACCAAATATTAAGGATGAAACTTGACCTTCTTGAAACATTCAAGAAATGAAGATGTAAAAATAGAGCAAACTGCATTTGCTTTTGACCTGGTAAAAATATCAAATCAAACCTTGAGGCTTTGAAACCAGACCAAGGGGCATATGAATGTGGGGGGAATGCAAGCATCAATCTATTTGTCATGACAATCATCCAGTTGTGAAATATCAGTCTAAAAAGGAGGCCACTTTTCTTTTCAAAACTCTATCAAAAATCACTACAAAAGGCTAAAATTAGGCACACATGTTCACATTTGACAAATGAGTATGCTTGCCAAGGGATTTGGCATGAAATCCAATGGGCTCCAAATTATGACCCTCCAAAGTAGGTCACTGGGGTAGATTTTTTAGGTGCACTTCTGAGTATGCATATCAAAATTTTGAACATAGGGACTTAAAATTTTGCAAAATTTTACAAGTTCCATTAGTGGCTCAAACTAGGGATGCATGTCCCTTGTGGGCATGGTGAGATTCTAGATCTATGGGGAGTAGACCAGGTGCTAGAATCATTGGGCAACATAGTCTTTATTCAATTTTTAAACCTCACTTTATGGTGCTAGACCACTAAGTGAAAAAGGGAAGTCAATATTTTCCTCTGTGAAACACAAATCTTTTGAAGGAACTGATTTCCCTCAACCCACACTTACCTCCACCATACCACTACAAAAAAATTGACTTCATTCCTGTCAAAGCAAGTGTTAGGTCCCTTCTGAACAAGTGAGAATCTGCCTCATTACAAACATTGACACTAGCATCTCTCACAATTTTTTTAGCATACCATTGCTAATGTAATCTCTATCATTCTGCACTACATAACTAGGCATAAAATAAAAAAATTAATCATCACATGACACATATGTGTTGTATCCATTACATGAAACATATTCATATTGAAAATAATATTCCTTTCTCTTCATCTTATTATCATGCTCCATCAGAATGCATCCCAATTGAACTAGAAACTGAAATTATGCATACTCTTCCAAGTAGCTTGCATCATGAAACTCAACCTTATCTACAACATCTATTTCAAATGTAAAAAATTCATAGGTAATTCCCTCGAGGAGCTCATCATTGTGTTTCTCTATTCACTCAATATCGTATTCCAACCCTATGTCAGATGCATCATCAGAGTCCTCAGTGAAGAGTGGATTATCTCTACACCAATAAGGATCACCATTTCTCATTTCTATTGAATATGAGGGCTCATTAAATAAGGGATTTTTCCTTACATTCATTGCTATCATAAAAATCCTCAACCTCCTCACCATGAAGGTCTAAATATTCCATATCATCATTGTATTGAAAATCATTGCAATCACTAGAAGATCATATAGATAGATTCTCAACTTCATTCTCATCATCACTAGTTAACATCCTTGACTCACACTCTGAAAACTATTCACAGGAAGAAAGTTGTTCATTCTCAATAAAATATGTGTTCCTATGATTATTAGCACATTTCATATTTGCAAAAAAGGATTCTATCTCTACTTCATGAGTATAATCATAATAATCAGAGGGATGACCATACTCAATGCCATCATAATTATTGCGGCAAGGAGACTCATAAATACTAAAACTATGCTCATAATTTTGAGATTGAATGCTCAATCTTATGTCATGCATACAAGCATAGGTACTAGGATCCTCAAAAGAATTGAAAGCACACATTTCATATGCTTCATTGAGGTATGCATTTTCAACCTTTTCTCTACTATCATCTCCTTCATGTAATATCTCATTGCTTGAATCATATAGAGAACCAGAATCATTATCATTATAGATTGACAACATAGTAGCTTGTTGATGATCATCTCTAATATTTTCAAAAAGAGAATAGTATTCACACACTTGGTCAAGCTTAATAGGCTTCAGCTCCTTTGGAAGAGAACTTGAACCCGGTTCATAAGATTCATAAAATAAATTAATGCATTATGAATTTTTAGGTATTTGACAATCAGGAATTGCAAACAAGGTGTCCATAAATCTTGCATAAAGAACATATAATGATTCTCCTTCATATCTCCTTATGCAAAAAATTTCTTGAATAGAGACCATAGGATCACAAATGCATGCAACTTATTGACCATTTTTTTGAGGCTCTATGTGTTCAAAATTATGGAATGTTGTACAAGCTAAAACAATAGGGGTGTAAGTGTTTTGAAATTCCTTTTCAATTTCTGACTTACACCTTTCATCAACATTTGGTGCCTTAGGGAAGCAAACACTTGTAGAAAAATGACCATTGTGCATTCCATATTTCCATTTTTTTTCAATGTTCATGGCTATATCATAGACTTGATGAAAGGTTTTAGAATTCTTATCTCTTAGTAGATAGCTAATCTCATTATCAAAAGATCCCAAATAAACAACCAAACACACTGCATCACTTAGTCTCAAAACCTCAGGAGTATCCCTCAATGTTTTAGTAAATCTTCAGTTAAATGTTGGAATCAGCTCATCCTCTTCTTTCTTAATGGTCATAAATTTATTGAGCACATAACTGGTATTGATTCTCTCACCAAATTTTTTCATGAAAACTGCTTAGAAGTCACTCCAAGAATGGATAGAGCATGTTGGTAAATAAGAGAACCAATTTCTTCCATCTCCCTTTAGAGACTAGACAAATAGCCTCATGAACACATTCTTGCAAATTCCTACTTATTGATTCAAACATCATAATCATATTCTTGCAAATGCCTACTTATTGATTCAGACTTCTCACAATTGAATTTTGGTAAATGTTGATTTTTGATGGTATGACATTTGAAAAACCATAAATGCCATCAAAATTTATGTCTCTATGTCTTTCAATGCTGAAACTTCTTTTATTACATAATAGGGGTTGCACACTAGCCATGATTGCACTAGGAGCCATACAAGGATACATATATTGATGCACTTTGATATTCCTTTTCAAAAAAATCCATAGTAATGCAACTATAATACACATAGTTCCTAGCTTCCTTATACAACATATGACCTTAAATACTTTACAAATTATGACATTTAGTTTCAACTATGTTTAAGGTCTAAACACTAAGAAAAGCAAGCATACTTATACATAATGCTAACTGCAGCTTTTATCACAGAAGTATACAAACTCAGTATATTGCTATCCTTTCCCTAAGTTCTTAGTGCTATTTAACCTAATAGGGAACCAAAGCTTTTCAAGACTTGAAAAATTCTCATAAACTACTTTCAAAAATAATAATACTTTATTTAAATTTATGAGAGTACTTGGAAACTTGTAGCAACTGCTATCCTTTCTTCTTGACTAAAATTTTTGTAGATCTAGAACTCTCTTCACATCTTTAGTAGATTCTTTACATAGAGTCACCACCTCTCTTCACAGAGTACTAAAATTCAAGCAATATGAAGCTCCTTCAAAGATGAATTTCCTTCTAGGTCTTCTCCAACAACAGAGTCACACATAAATTATTTGAAGTCTACTACAACACAACCACTTCTAGGTCTGAAAACTTCTCAATATCTGAACCAGAAGTTCAGATTCACCAAACTCTTGAGTCTATCCAAATGGATACTCTAACTTCTCCCTAGCAAAGTATCCTATCTATTGGTGGTTTTTCCAGTAGAACCTTAAAATCCTTTAAAGGGTAGCTAACCCTTATGCTCAAGAATCTTCAAGTTTAGTTGCCCATGAATGGGAGCTTGATATACAACCTATTCTCCCTTGCACTTCAAGATCTGTTAGACTTGGGAGGGTAATCCCATTGTATAATTTTAGATACATGTGTGCCACAGTATCAAACACAGAGTAAACAGATAATTCTCCTATATATTATTAATAAACACAATTCCCTTAAGGTATGGCTGACCTTCATGGTAGTGTACACATCAAACATGAGAGATATGATTTATTGAATTCCACACACACCCACAACAAGAATAATAAATAAAATGATTATAAAATGTGATTATCTATTGAATTAACCAGCAAATGTAACATGAATAGCTCACTTCGATCAGTGTGTCATCCATGGAATGAATTTGACTGAAACACCTACATAATTTGATAACAATTTTCACACCTGACATTATATGAAGCTCTCAAATATTGCATTACAATATTTCAATATTTTGTCTTAACCTTTACTTCTCACTAGCACCCTAGCACTCAGTTTAATACAAATTTACAGCAATATTCAAGCACCTACATTAATTCTTTGAATTAATAAATAAGAATAGAGCCACACATTGACCTGGAATTGATAGAAGAAAAATAAGATAACCTTGATTATATTATTCATAATCTATTAAACCACTACATAGGAGAGTAAAATGGTCTTGAATTTGCACCATTCAATATTATCCTTTCCAATATTGCAATCAAAATTACATAGATATTGACATACTTAGACCCTAAGACTTGAATCTAAAATGATCTATATTCTCGTCAAAATGTTCACTATGATTAATTACAAAACAACCTCTCTCAGAAAGGAGAAGAAAAACAACACTTAAAGGAAAATGTAAAACCTTAAGTGGAGATCTCTTGCAAACACCTGGAAAACTCAACTCCCTTGATCAGTAACTACCTCTAGCTTATGAAGAATCTTCAATCTGCAATCTATTTTCTCACCCCTTGCATTTTCTTTCCTTGCAACAAAAAAATATTCCCCTACCAGGAAGACTTCATTCTTCAGCATTGCCAATCACTAATTGAACCAAAAATTGGAGAAGGCTATTACCGATAGGTGAAGTTATCTCTCCATTGTAGATATCTAATATGATGCAAGAAATGGAACCTAGAACCACGATGTATACTAAAGAGAACACAACTTCTCCCATCACTAATCCAACATGGAAAGGAAGAATGAAATTAGAGATATGTGATATCGGTAGAAAATTCCCTATTTTTTCTCTGTGTTTTGTAGCTTCCATGGACATGGCAGGGCAAGTATAGCTTTATAGTAGTTAACATGCAACACTATCTCCATCTCATTAAGGCAAGGAGTATGATATCTCACCATAGATATAGCTAGAGGAACACATAAAGTGCACTTAGGGATTCCTCCTTTTGCTAAAAAAACTCTAGCAGTATTTGTTTTCACTTTGGAAGTGCTTGAATCTAAGACTTTTGTGTTGTAATGCCACATCATGGTGCAAAACATGATTATGAGGGTTCCTTTTGTGTTGATGTTGATACTATTCTTCATTACTTGCTTTGCTATCCCAATTCAATGTGTTTGAGTCATATGAATTATGATTAGCGTTTCATTAAAAATATAGTTTCCTAAAATAATTTTGATACATTTTCACTGCATGCACAAACTACCCCATTTGAAGAATTGAATGTTGAAACTCTCACCTTTTAATGCCATTATCAAAATGCAATATGTGATTTGAGGGAGCTCAACATACTACACTTAATAATTTTATTTTTTATAACCTCGCCACTGTGCAAAATTCTCCTTTGTAGTATCTACTAGACCTCTTTCAGCTAGTACGATGGTTTCTCCACAATTTGTAGAAAAAACCATTTCCATGTCTCTGTGTCAACATTGTACAATACAACCCACTAACCTTCTCTGAAGGTGTTTACCGCAAACATTGAATCCCTTATCTCCTTACAAATAGCTTTATAACATCTATTTATAGTTCCATATTTCCAAACGTATACAAAGAATTTGATGAGTTCTTATCTACTTTAATCTCATCCCCAATACAAACTAGGCACAACTAGGTCACATTTCAGGCCAAATCATTTGTTTCCATGTTCTTGAATCCTTCTTCTCACTATATAAAACTACAAAATAAATCTAATTTCCAAGTGACATACAACATAAGAACTTAGCAACTAATTCACTTTATTGAGCTTGAGTGTTAGGATCAAAGCCACGAAACACTAGAAAGATATGGCCACATAGTGCTAGTCTTTTCTTTGCAGTTTCTACAAAACTACTATTAAGAACATTAACCACAAAATTTTGAAGCATTGTTACATCAGGAGATTGTAACTGCTCTAACATAAGCCCCAGGTTCTTGCTAGTTTCCTTCCCTAGCATTGTTTGATCAAGAACTGGATGTTCTCCTACCAACCATGGAAAATTAAGACTTATTGACTTTCTATCATTATGTTGTTGGGTCAACAGTGGCTGAGATCCATTTGAATCAGGTGTAAAAAGTAAAATTGATATTTCAACAAATTTTAATGTTATCCATTTTACCTCATCTGATCCAAGCTGAAAGGAAAATATATATACTGCATCCCCAATCATTTATAAATTTAAATGAAGCTCACTTCAATCCTTTTCCCTCTTGCAAGATGTAAGTATGCATCCACATAATGAGGAAACTTTAACCATATTAGCATGATAAAAGATTTTCTTTTTCAGTACCATGTAGCTATTCCAACAACCTAGCAGGATCAAATAGTGTTGTGACTTTATCCCATGGGAATACAAGTGAAACACCATCTTCATCTAGTTGATGGAAGAGTTCCATAATCTTAATTCTATTTATAGTCCTCACCAAGAACATTGGTGTGACACAAGTCGGGTCCCCATGTGGGCCCAACAAAAAAAATAAAATTGAAACAAGTGTTTATCCCTAATTGATTTGAGGCTGACTCTGGATACACTTGAGGTGAAAAAATGAACTGGGTAAACATCATAATTTTCTTTCTGGCATATTTTCATAATGATCAAAACTATCCAAGTGGGCTATGGAATCACCTCGGGAAACTAGTCAAACGACCTCTTGAAGTCATGAAAATTTATAGACATTTAGATGTTTGACCCAAGAACTTAGTGCAACAAATGGTTTGGAAAAATTTATCTTGAGGTGAAATATATTAAATTCCAAAGTAGCTTACTCAGACATTTTTGCAATTGCACCTTTCAAAAACCAATTAGAGCTCACCAAGTTACCTTGAAAAATTATCAAATCACCTCCTAGGAAACTTCCACTGGAAACACTAAATCATTTAGGTTCATTGATCATGTGCGAAAGAGGGAATTCTTTCAATCCACATTATTCAATAGATAATAATGGTCAAACTTGACCTTCTTGAAACATTTAGGAAATGTAGATGTAAAAATAGAGCACACTGCATTTGCTTTTACCCTAGTAAAATATCAAATTAGACCTTGAGGCTCTAAAACCAGACTAGGGAGCATATGAATGTGGGGGGAATTCATGTAATCAATCCATTTGTCATGAAGATCATCTAGTTGTGAAATATCAATCTGAAAAGGAGGCCACTTTGCAGGTCTGAGAGTTTGCAAAAAACAAAATAGTCCCAGAACCCTCCAACTTTGGTTTTCAAAACTCATTATAGGAGGCTGAAATTATACACATGTTTACATATGACAAATTAGTATTCTTTCCAAGGGATTTGGCATGAAATCCAATGGGCTCCAAATTATGACCCTCTAAGGTAGGTCACTTGGGCAGATTTTAAAGATGCACTTCTGAGTATGTGGATCAAATTTTTCAACATGGGCACTTAAAATTTTGTGAAATTTTACAAGTGCCATCACTATAAATAAATATTTAATATACTTTGATTCTTCACTCTAATAACCCCAATAAATTATCTTTTCAAAATAATCTTTACATTTAAAATTTTTAAACAAACATTTGAAAAGATAAAAAATCACAATAGTTGTATTAATAACAATGAACCAAATTTGTAAATTTAACCAATTAATAAAGAGGGGAATTTACAACGGAGCCTCTAATACAAAAAAATATGTTTTAGAAAATGAAAAACTAGTAGAATCGACAAAAACAACATTAGATTAGAACTATTAAATAAGATAACACTATGACAACATGAATGGCTCTTCCAACCCCTCCCACACAATGGAAATTTTAACACCTCCCACTCTAGCTCCCATGTGTGTTTCTCCTGTTCCCCTATGGTGGTCCTACCAAATTCTTCTCCATCTCATTGTAACTTTGTAGTGGATATCACATTGAAATTTTCTCAGATCTTTTTGTGGTTTGTGGGTTTGGCTATGGTTGGCCCTAAGTCTCATGTAGATGGTTTCCATGAGAGTTCCTCTATTATGAAGGGTCATGTTTAGGCTTCTTATGTGAATGTTTTCTAGAATAAGAATGTTAGGTGGGCTATGTTAAACCTTTGTGGTGTGCTAGTGGATGTGTTAAAATTGTACACACTATTTCACCCCTCTCAATGTATTGGTGTTGTTTTAATAATTGGGATTGGAGCACTAGTTCCTTAAAAAAAAATTAATCAATGTAAGGTAGATTTGGTTTAAAGAACACTATGGATGGATAAGAAGGTTTTAATTCAAACAAAGTTCCATTTTTTGATGCAAGAAATTATGCTTTTTGGAAAGTAAGAATGAAAATTTATTTAACCTCTCTTGGATTTGATGTATGGTAGTCATGTGTAGATTTTTATATTGCACAAAAAACTCCTCCTATTGATGCTACATCGGAAAAAAAGTCGGTGAAAAAAATGAAAAAGATAAAAATGTTGCTCTATGTGGTTTATCCAATACTGAATTTATAAAAATTGTGCATTATAAATCTACTAAAGAAGTATGGAAGAAAAAAAATAGTATCTATGAGGGAGATGTTAAAGTGAAACAAGCAAATTTGCAAACTCATAGAGGAAAGTTTGACTCTTAAGATGAAAGATGAAGACAGTATTGTAGCTTACATGCTTAGAGTAGATAAGGTAGTGAATGCAGTAAGAGGTTTGGGTGAGACTATTAAAGATAAGGTTATTGTAAAAATGGTCTTGAGGTCTCCCATAAAACTTTGATTCTAAGGTCTCTACAATAGAAGAAGTTCAAAACATAGATACATATTCTATGGATGAATTGTTTGGGTCCCTAACTGCATATGAAATGATAAATTAGAATACTATATCAACAAAAGATGAAGCTACATTCAAGACCTCCAAATACAAGAAGATTAAAGAAGAGTCAAAATATGACATCAACTCAAATGAAGAAGAAACGAACTTTGTCAAAATGTTGAAGAAGGGTACTAGCAAATACAAAGGTAAGATTCCTTTTGTTGCACCCCAAATTGTGCATTTACCTTATAAATATTACTATGATTGGTTAAAATATTGAATATATGAATGTGCTTGTAATTCTGATTGAAATATATATGTGTTTCTACTTTTACTGTAGGAAAATGTATCCTTTTACATTTTCACACTTTTTTGGGCCCTCTACTAAATTTGGGCTTTTGTATGCCATATTTGATCCAGTTTTGCATCCACAAGCCTAATTAAATGTATTTTTATCTAGATAGTCCTGACATTCAATAAATGACAAATCATAATTAATTTTTTTAGGTTGTGTGTTTTTGATCTAGTGATATGGGAATCATATGTCACCTTGGGCATATGGGTCCCACCTAGGTTTCAAGGCTTGATCCTAAATATTTCATTGAACTTCACATTTCTTGAAATTTGTGCCCCAAGTGTAAGTCACTAGGACTCATACGCCAACTTGGGCGAATGAGTCTTGCTTTAGATTGGACCTATTATGAATTTAATTCTTGGTGGTATTTTATCCTCTTAGATCTGATGTCAGCCTATAGTGTTGTAATTTCAAAAAATTCAGCATAAACAAGTATAAATACAAGGTTATTTCACATATTTTCTCCTACCAATTCAAGTATTCAAGCATCCTAGCAGATTGATGAGAGCATTCCTAAGGAAAACTTATGAGATCAAGAGCATTCAAGAGCTCACTATCAAGCATTTTGGAGCTTCATTCAAGATTCAAGCATCATGTCAAAGTCTTCATGCATCATGTGTATTTTTGAGCTAACATTTGTGATGTAGGTTTTCATGATTCAAACAAGCATTCAAAGAAATTATCTCATATCAACAATGAAGAGTGAAGAACTATATTCATTCTAGCCATTTCACACAAGTTTTTAGCCTTTATTTCAAGGGTTGGTGAGTTGCAACATTATATTTGTTCATTCATCATTCCTTCATTCTATTTCATTTCATTTCAAGGTTTGATTACCAAAATGGGGTTTGACAAAGGAAAACCCTTATTCCCTAACACAACAACATTTTTCCTTCTTCATGTGTGACTACAAATCTAGGTGATTTGGATTTTGTAGATTCTTTGAAGACAAAGTTACAAGATTGAATAAAATTGTCAAGGTTCTCAAGAAGTTGTCATCTACAAGAAAACTCACCTGTATGCTAAAATTTAGATTTTCAAACTTGGAGATCAGACAAGCTAAAAGAAACAGAAGAGCATTAGAGGATATATAAGTTTCTAGAAAACCCTAACACTAGGACTAAATCACCATGTTGGGCATGTCAGTCCCAGTATACCACCTTTCAGCATTTTTCCATAGATCCTGATTTTCCAGTTGTAGATTCTAGATTCAACTTGAAACCCTAAACTAGGACTCAATCACCCAATCTGGTGTATGAGTCCCAATACACCTTAAAAGAAGAAAATTTTAGGGTGTCCAAGCCTTTCTTAGTCATCTACATTTCTCCAAGTACTCCTCTTTTCTATTATGTTTATCAATCTGATTACATGCTTTTGAGTTCCACTTTGTAGGACATATACTTAGATTTACATTTTGATTTAATCTCTTTCTTTCTAAGTATTTTCTTAGTGGTGACCACCTTCCATTTTCTTTTAATCACATCTAACGAGACCTTGTAGCAACCCCTTCTTTCAATTGAATCATTGGGTTGATATCTCTAGGATTTCCTTTAATGAATAAGAGTGAAATAGATCCTCCCCTATCTTTCATCTCCTAAAGGGTGAAGCACCCCTATTTCCTTGTGTTCATTTTGGTGAACATGAACTTCAAACAATTTATTTCTAATTTGGAGTGCATTAAATTTCTAGACTTGGATCACATTAACTTTGCATTAGATCTTGCATTAGTTAATTTGCATTTAGGGATTCTAAATGTTGCATTAGTGAAAAGTGCATATAGGTTGCATTTTTGCATCTTGCATCATTGAATTTCATTGGAAAACTATAATTACACATAATAATTTGGGAATACAAGTTAGAAACCTTAGAATCAACTCAATATTTTCTAAATTCGATTTAAAAGCCCTAATCTAGGACTCATTCGCCCCTCCAGGTGATTTAGTCCCATATCATACCCAAATCTGCATTTTACAACATAAAAAACTTCATTTTTGTGTTTCTATTTGTTGTTATTAGATCTTTGTTTTAGTTTTTTGAGTTTCCATTTCCTTCATTTCATTTCAAATGCATTTGTAAACATAGGAATTGTAATGAAAGCATATCATTTATCTTGTGTTCCTTCCATTTACCTTACATCCATTGATTGTCCTTTGCATGATCTTTACAACTTGGTTTCCTATTGCTAATACTATAGTGAGATGTACTTTGAGATTCATGTCATCCCATGATAACATACTCATTGTGGATCTTGTATTATCTAGATCTTTCACTCATAGTGTTGACACTAGTTCACTGGGTATGAACCATACCCTTGAAAAATCTTCTTTCAAGTAGTATGAAAATTGTTGAAACAATGGTTGCTAGTATCCCTCAAGAAAAAATAATCCAAATCCATGAAGAATTAGCAAGCCTACAATATCAAGTGAGTGATAAAAACATTTCTAACAATACTATTCCTAACATAGATAACATACACTGCATGATTGAAATTGAACAAGGAATATAACTTGTGTGTAACTTAGCTCATATTTTTTGCAAACATCTTACAATTACTTGTGCTAAAAACTTTGAACATTACTCAAAGTCAAGGAGGAACCCCAATTTCTCCTCCCACAACAATTTCCTCTATTTACACCTATACCAACCCTCAAATTACAACAATCCAGCCTACTAGTAATTCCATTCTTACCTTGGGTATTTCCACTAGGAATCCTTATACCTTTGTGGTATCTCACATCATATCTCCTACCATTTTACCTCACATAAGTATTCCATTTTCTTCCCCCTCAAACACATATACACCTCCACCATATTCACCTCCATCTTGAAACACAACCAATGACGCCATCCTTAACCAACTCTTGCAAAATGTTTCATCCCATAAAAAAAATTCCACCATAAACCAACATCAAAATGGCCAACATTCATATTATGTCAAGAGTAATCTCTTTTCCTTGGAGATATTAAGAATACCGATACCACAAGGTATAGAGATTCCAAGGTTTAATAAATTTATGGAGGGAAAGGAGATCCTTCTAACCATGTTTTCGCTTAGACCGCCTTATGTAGTGATTTCATCCTTGAAGATAATCTCTTCTCTAAGATTTTCCCTAGGTCCTTGAAAGATATTGCTTTAGAATGATTTTCCTTGTTACTAAATAACTCAATTCATTCATTCAATGAACTTGTTGAGGTATTTATCAACCATTTCCAAGTGTACATGACTCCTAAGATGACATTAGCTGATTTGATGAGAAATAAGCAAAAGGATGATGAAAAGGTTACTGGCTTCATTTCATGATACCAATCGCTTTATTCCCAAATCAACATAAATATTCTCTATCCTCACCTTCAATTAATGATCATTAAAAAATTAAAAGCTAAGATACAAGATAAACTTGGTGTGATGAAATTCCCCTCGTTCATACACTTGTGTACCACCCTTCATGATTATCAAAACTCATTTAGTAGTCATGAAATGAAATCCATCTCTAGTTGTTCTAAAAAGTATGAATTCAAAAATCAAAACAATTATGAAATTTTTAGGAAATAGAATAAATGCTTCCTTTTGAACAAAAAGAAATAGGGGGTAGCTCCACCGTTTAGGAGATGGAACAACACAAAGAGGGTATCATTTTCTCTATTTTCCAAATATTCATTCAAGGAACCTTAGAGATATCAATCTAGGGATGGAATTAGGGAAACATATCTATGGTAAGGTGTCCTAGGGTGTGATTAAAGAAAATAAAGGGGTTCAAAACCAAGCAAAGGCTTAGAAAGACAAGTAATGAAAGTAGCATGCAAAACCTAATGATATGACCTAGAAAGGGAACTTAAATTAGAATATTAAACTAGAGATAAACAAAGGTGCACCTAGAAAGCTGAAGAGGTTCAAAAAAAGATTTGAAATCCTAAAAAATTGACTTTTAAAGCACACTAGGACTCATACACCAGTAGGGGAAATTTAGTCCCTCTTTAGGGTTTCAGGCTGAAACTAGAATCTAGAACTTCTTAACTAGGATCTACAAAAAATGCTTGAAATCTAGTATACTGGGCTCATATGCCACAAGTGGTGATTTATTTTGATTATTGGGTTTGATCTAAAACTTTGATATCCTCTAATTATTTTTTGTAGCTTCTTTCCTATCAAATATTTGAGTCTAAAACACTGAATTGCAACCTGTAGGTGACTTTTCATGATCTTCCAATGTAGATGACAACTTTGACAACTTTACAACTTTGAAAAAAAATTCCTATCTTTTTCCTTGATAAATCGTCAACTTAAATCTACAAATCACACATCGAAGAGAGGGAAAAATGTTTTTGGTTAGTGAATAGGGGTTTTCATTGGTCAAACCCTAGTTTGGTAATCAAACCTTTAAATGAAATCAAATAGAATGAAGGAATGATGAATGAACAAATATGTTATGTTGCAACTAACCAAACCCTTAGAACAAAGGATACAATATTGTATGTAATGGATAGCATGAATGCAGATCTTGACTCTTGATTGTATGTTGTAGATCTTGACTTGAATGCTTTCTTGAATCATAAGAACCTACATCACAAATGTTAGCTCAAAAACAAACCTGATGTATGATGACTTTGACATGATGCTTGATTCTTGAATAATGTTCCAAAATTCCTAATAATCACTCTTGAATTCTCTTGAATTATCATGTATTGCTAGAATTATTGAATGCTTAGATCACATTTTCTCATGAAAAGTACTAGGAGAAAATATCTGAAATAACCTTATATTTATACTTTTTATGCAAAATTTCTCAAAATTACAACATTACAAGTGAACATCAGATCTAGGAGAATTAATTCTTGCCAAGAATCTAAATTTAAAATAGTTCCATGCTAAGTATGACTCATACACTAGTTTAGGCATATGAGTCCTAGTAGGCAAGGCTTGCTACACAAATATCAAGAAATGTTTAGTTTAATGCCAAATTCAAGTTTAGGCCTGAAAATTTAGGTGGGAACCATAAGACCAAGGTGTTGTATGAGTCATAGATCACTAAATTTGGTCAATACAAACCAAAATCATTAAATTATGATTGATTATTTAACATGTGTAAGGATTATCTTGAGAAAGATACATTAGTTAAGGCTTGTGGATGTAAAATAGGACCAAATAAGGCATAAAGAAGCCTAATTTTAGTAGGGAAGGCCCAAATTAGTGTGAAAATGTAAAGGGATACATTTTTCTACACTACATTTTTCTAAAGTAGACAAAATTGCATCAAGAGGGGTCCAAATGTACCAATGCTAGTGAGATAGGACAAAAATGATTAAGAGGGTTGCTCAAGCCCCCAAGATAAAGATCCTATGGAAAACCAACATAGGAACAAAATAACACACATGTAAATGATATAAGGAACAACAACAAGGCATGAGCATACAATGCCAAATAAAAAGAGTAAGAAGAAAAAAAAGGGTGGATCAAGCTTTGACTGTTTGTCCTGCATGTTGTGGATCTAATATAAGTTGTTTTTCCAAAATTGTTTACAAGTGGAACACAATTTACATGATGCAAACCAAAAAGACACTCACAAAGGCTAGTGGAACCTCAGGTTGTCCACTAGGTGAGCCCCTAGTGAGACACATATGCATGCAGCTAGTATGCACTCACACATACAAGCAAGTAGATATGGGAAAGTCATGCCTAAGTTTCGCTCGAATATGTAAAACCATACCAAATATATACCTCTTGATAACTTTGATAAGGTGCCACACAAAACGAACAACAAAGTCCATGAGGTAAGTAAAACTTTGTATGCATACTTGGAACTCATGAAAAAACATGATGGACACATAGGAAAGCAAAGTGTGTTATGCATGGTGGCCATATAAACTGATATTGTGAATGTAAAAGTAGTCTAAGATATGTTCAAATGAGCTTTTCTTAATTCATGTAAGGTCTTATCATAGGGAACATTGTGCCAAATGTATCCAAGCGAAGGCCAATCGAAGAATAGAAAATTCACATCTTAGGGGATGCAGTGTATCACATCAAGCTACTAAGAGGAATATAATATGCTAAGAGAGATCGCAATCTTGAAGGACATCACACCCAATGCCACCACAAAGAGAAAGGAGTATCACATGAAGTAAAAATACTACACAATGAAACATGAAATGAAAATGCAAAAGAATAATACCAATGTATGTGCCCACTTTAAAGAAATTGCTAAACACCATGCTGTGAGTAATAAATTTAATGTAGAAAATGATAAATACTATTAATAAAGAGGACATGAGAGCTTATTTGGAAAGCTTTATTCCAAGTCATATGTTTCCAAATGAAGCTACATCAAGAAACCAAAAAATTACATAAGGGATCCATGAATTTGGGGTTTTTGGATGTTGTGGTTGTGTTGCCGATATGTGGTTGTCATTGATGTCAACACTATTAGCACTTTTGTATTGAAGGCTATATATGTCGAGGATATTGAGAAAATTATTAGGGAAAGAGATGTAGAGTTTCAAGTTGCCAATGGAGTAGTGAAGTTCATGAAGGTACTTTGTTTTGTATGTTGAAGATCAGTTGTTGTGGATTAAAATTTTTATTGTTGAGAGTATCTAGTTCATCTACCGGAAGTTTCAGAGGTCTACATGAAGTTTTGATCATGTTATGGACAGTTGTGTTCTGACAGTGTTTCTGTGGGTTATGTTAGTATTCTTGATTGAAGTGTATGTAATTTTTGTTGCTATGGATGCT